>JANTPZ010150441.1:0-10430 GCA_025593235.1 Vachellia pachyceras | reverse complement strand
GTCCTGCCTGCAGTTTTGAGGGCTATTTAACTGAAACATTTTTTTTGTCGAAAACCAGTCATCGACACGGCTAATACTAGTACACAATTACAACTTAAGTTCAAAAAAAGAATTCACACAAGAACACATCACAGGAGGTTTCATCTTAAACTTATTAGGTTTTAGCTTCATCAATCATGGTCATCAGAAATGGCTAACAAGTCCCAGGACAAAGTTAAAATCTTGAGACAGCGCATAGTTTTGTTTAAAGATTATGTTTCAACAATATTTTTTCTTTTCACATTTTTATATTTTTATATGGTATATGATTGATAAGAAAACAAATTTAAAAATACACGTTTAATATAAAATGATTTGTTTTTTAAATTTAAAAGTAAATATAGAAAGAATAAAGAATGTTTGAAACAAAAATAAAAAAATTTGGTGGCTCTAAAAGGGTTAACCTGCGGCCCTGTAGGGTCGACCCTTTTAGGCCTGTTTCTTTTTTTTGACATTAATTACACACACAACCCTCTAAATATGTGTCTACGCTGTGCCAGATTTTTTTAATAATACAGATAAAAAATATGAAGAGTTTAAAAGGGACGATCCTGCTAGATTCCTTTTGGAATAGATGAAGGGGTGGGGAGTGAAGTGAATACAATCACACCAGTTGACATCAACATATTGTTGATTTCATAGAATAGCTGTGTGTAAACACATTAACATAATAATATATGATATCTTTAATATAATCCCTAATTGATTTTTTTTGGAGAAATTAAAGAATCTATATTTATTTATATATTTATCATTTTTTTCAAAATCATTTGTCTGATTTATAAACTAATATATAATATAACGATACGCATGAGTATTTCAGAATATATATAATCTAAAATGATTTATTTAACTTCTTTAATCTCCCTAAAAAAGATTAACTAAGGCTTATATTAAGAACTAGATATAATAGCAACTTTGGTCATATCTAATGGTTTGCATGACTCAAAAATGTGTATGCCTTTTTTTTTTTGCTTTAAGAACATGTATCTCATACAAAAATAAATCATGTTCCAAACACATTATGAGAGGTTATACCCTTTCTCTAAACCCAACCTCGATACTTGTAACCTAGGAAAAGGGAGATAAGGAATATGAGGGGGGATATTCTGGATCGGGCCGACCCAGCTTTTATATCCACCTACTTTGCCCCAACTTCAAAGTGGGATCCATGATCCATCCCGCTTAGGCATTTCAGATCCAATGGAGACACACTATCAACTGAACTCAAAGTGCAATCATTAATCAAAACAAGGATAATTGACACATAAAATAATTAAATATACAAATTATTGACAACCGGAAATCCAAGAAAAAAACCACATACGAAACGAAATCAATCCCTATTGAGCTTGGAGCTTGCATAGAAGTTCTTTTTAGAATAACTTTTACAGATTCTGAGGTAAAACCTATATTTTAGATGATAGATTTTAGAGGATATTTTTACGGATTCCGAGAAAAAATTTAGGTTTTAAAAGATTGTGTTTAAAAAGTTATTGGCTTTTACGGAGTTCGAGGTAAAAGTATGTAGGGAAGAGGAAAGATAAAAAAATAAAAAGTAGGAAAGAGAAAAATTGACTAGGAGAGATGGTGCGATTTGACGAAAAAAATAACTTTTCAAAAACTAAGTTTCAAACCGATATTTTGTATCCAAAATAGCTTTTGGATAAAACCTAGATTTTGAGGTAAAATGTAGGTTTTAAAACCAAACATGAGTTTTAGAATAGGAAGCCAAATAAGATCTAAATATCCCATTCTTCTCCGTGAATATGTCTTCTTCCTTCCTTCTCACCAAACGCCTCCACAAGATAAAATCTTAAAACAAATGAAAGCCAAAGGGAAAAATACATTTTTGCAGCCTTGCTTGCCTAAAGCTCTTGTGCATGAGTCGGGCCTCAAGCATTATTCCTTCCTCCAAACAGTCATGTTCATTTCCACACCACACAATTTATTAAACAAATTACGCATCTTAAATAGTACTACTATATATTCTTTTCTCTAACATCTAACATCATCAAACAAAAGACAATCGCACTCCATCAATTCTCCTTATGTTATGTATCCACATTTCTGGCTATCAACAGCTCTCATATACACTGCCAAAAAAAATCCTGAAAATTAACTGAAATCATCTTAAAAGTTATACCTATTTCCACACATAATATAAAACGTTCGGTACTTCAAGTCTGTTTTAATTATTATTTTGGTCTCTGAAGTTTAATTTTTATCAATTATGTTTATGAAGTTTTATTTTTTTATTTGACCTCATGAGACCAACAATTTTTTTTGGCAACCCATGAAGCAGTTGACACCATCGAGTTAATGGTCGATTTGAAGCTCTTGCTTATCTCGCAGAAGGGGGTACTAGTCGTGTCATGGAGCAGTTTGCATTGACAAAGAAAGCTTCTGGTTTGGATGGTTAGACTCAAAGATGTAAAGGTTTTGGTTCATCCTATCTTTGTTGTAGCTCTATGGCACAAAGGTGACGCCTTGCTTATAGAGCCATCTCAAGCCAATTTAAGCACTGGACTTGCCCCTTGCCTCTTTTGCTGCCACGCAAGGTTCATCTCCACCTGGTTCACTGCCGTAGGAATCAACGCCATCGACAGCAGATCCTCAACCTTCCTGATGGGAAAGTTGCCATCATGGGAGTGAAAAAGCTTGGCAAGTTTCTTTCGAGTCAGTAGAAGACTATATTTTTTTAGAAAAATTTGTTTAAAAGTCTGAGTTGAAAAAAAAAAGTAAGGTGAACGACACCACGTCAACAAAACTGATCAACAAACATTGACAATTTGGGATCCGTTAACTTGAGGCAAAATTGATACAAAATAAAACTTCTCGAACACTTTTGAAATCAAAAAAACTTCCGGATGGTCAATGATATTTCATGAATACTTCTGGAGATAAAAATTACCATTAACCCTATAATATATCACAATTTCAAAACGAAAAGATAGTCTAAAATTCTTCGTTTAAAGATTACAGTATTAGATTCACGAGTGACTTTATTGTTTGCTAATTATTATTTAATTTTTGGAATCTTAGCATCTGCGGAAAGAAAGGTGGGTGAAGCAGTGATCATTTGGGGCAACACTCTAAGACTTGCGGCTTACAAAACAGTAAAATTGGATGTTGGAATTGGTAGGGATGAAAAAACGTAATTTATCCTCTCCACGTGAGAGCCTTCTCTCTCCTCTGTGAGAATCTGTTACGACGGTTATCGTCGCGTCTATAACAAGTTCGCTAACAACCTGGCAGGGTGGAGAGAGGTGATAGAGTGAACCTCCGGCGCCTACTGCTACGATGGAAAAGAGAGGGTGACGTAATTGCACATTGCAATAATGTTGCCGCATGAGGATACCTGGACGGAGGAAGTGTGCTAAGAAGGCGAGTTTTCAGCTGATACTGAGAGTCAGGAGGCCTAACGAATATGGTGCAAGGAGGAACAGGAGGATCGGAAAGAAATGGAGAAAGAGATACCGACTCGCCTAATATCAAGCATAATACAAATGAAGATCTAACAGTGGACCTGATATGGAAGGATAACAATCAGAGCAAGAGAACTGGTGGCACTCTGATAGGAAAACTGATCACGGAAAGAAATCTGAACAGTAATATTACATGGAAGATGATCAGAAAAAGATGGAATATGGACAAGAACACAGACTTGGAGATAACCGAAGTAGAGTGACATGTGTTCATGTTTGAATTTAGAAGAAAAGAGGATCAATAGAGAATACTAAGGAGATGACCATGGTCGATTCAAGGAATACTACTGAATATTCAATCATGGTAAGAATTATTGACCATTAAGGAGATTGACTTTCACTTAAGTCCTTTCTGGATCCAGTTTCTCGATCTGCCGGTGGGAGCAATGTATGAAGAAAACGGGGTAGCACTGGGTGCCAAGATAGGTGAAGTGTTGATGGTTGAAAATCCTAGGAAAAATGACCTGCTAATCAGGAGTTTTCTGTGAGCAAGAGTAATCGTGGATATAAGGAAACCATTGATCATTGGCATGTGGAGCCCAAGACCAGGAAAGGAATCGATCTGGATCAAAGCAAGGTATGAAAGACTCCAGAACTTCTGCTATAGATGTGGAAGGATTGTACATGACCAAAAGAGTTGTCCAAATGAAGAAGAGGTGGAAGCAGAAGGAAAAACAAATTTTGGAGGGTGGCTGTGCACACAAGCGGTTTGGCAAATCGAAGAAATAATTAAAGTATGCAAGAATGGATGGGAGGAGGAACCAGATGAAAGGAGAAATAGAAAGAAGGAGGAGGAAGTAATGAACCACCATAAAAAATGGAGAATGGAGTCAGGAAGAATGCTGAGAGAAGAGGAAGGTGCGGAGAAGGGGTATACGGGGAAAAGAGATGGCGTAAGTAAGGAAAGAGAGACAAGGGATACAGAAATTTCAAGAGTTAATGAAAAAGGTGATGAAAAGCTGAAGAAGAATGATCATGTGACAGATAGAAGGGAGAGGAATGACAAGAATTCACTTGAGCCTAGAGAAGATCTATCGAAAGCATTAGTTGTTTATGGGATCCAATCTCCCATATCAGAAGTGCTCAAAGGCATAAAGAAACTGTAGCTAAAGAGAGGAAGGGAGGAAGAGGAGGAAAGGAAGAGTGGAAAGAAGAGGAGACTATTGCAGTGTGAGTCTGAGGTAACTTTGGAGGTTCCAACTGAAAATTTCCAGAAGGAGCTTAAAAGAAAATATGTGAGGGGGAAGAAACCTATAGGTAAATGTGTAAGAAGAAGAAGTAAAGGGACAATGAAAGGGAAAGAAGTAGGAAGTGTGAGGCAGATTTTTTATGAAGACAAAGGAGGGGGGACATGGATTGCCATACAATGAACCAACTGATTGAAGCAGAAGTAGGCTATGGTGGCTGGCTAGAAGCAGCCACCAATGAGCAATGATGCTGATATCTTGGAACTGTCAGGGTTTGGGAAATGCCCTAATAGTCAAGAAGTTGAGGGAGGAATGTTTGAAGAATAAACACTCAATAGTCTTCCTAATGGAAACAAAAATGGCAATGGGGAAATTGCAAGGGCTGAGGAAGAGGTTTATGTACGAGGAGGAATTTTATGTACCTCCAATTAGAAGCAGTGGTGGTTTGGCATTGTGGTGGAAGAAAGAGGTAACAATCAATGTCTGGCAAAGCACAAAGAACTTAATTCACACAAGTACCAGTTCCCAATGTCACAATATTCCCAACTTCTTGACCTTCGTATATGGAGCACCAGTAGAAAAAGATAAAGTAGAGGTGTGGAATAAAATGAGGTCCATAGCAGGAAGGATAAAAGGCTCCTAGTTATGCATAGGGGATTTTAATAATGTTGCAATAAGGGAGGAGAAGCTAGGGAAAATTCCAGCAGACATAGGGCGGATTATGAATTTCTAAAGTATGTTGTCTGATTGCCAGCTGATGGATATGGGCTTCCAAGGAGCAAGGTATACATGGTGCAATAGGAGGATGGGGGAAGATCATGTGAAGGAAAGAATTGACAGAGCTTTAGCAAATGTAGAATTCCTAGATAGATATCAACAAGCAATGGTGACTCACTTAGAACCAGTAGGATCAGACCACCATCTACTGCTGGTAAACCTGGAGTACAAGTACGATAGGGTACCAGGGTCCTTCAGGTTTGAGGCCTACTGGACTGATCATGAAGAATTCCCTGTGATGGTAAGGAGGGGGTGGATGAGGGAAAGGAGAAGCAGAAAGAACTTGGTACAAGATATGGAGAGAAGATTGTCCAACTGCAGAAGGATACTCAGCAAATGGAACAAAGAGAAATTCCCTAATGCAAGAAAATTGATTGAGCAACTGACAAGGGAACTAGAAGAATGCAGAAGAGGTACACTTGATGAGTTTAAAAAAAAGGAGGCAGAATACATAATTCAACAGATTGAGGAAGCGTGGAATAGGGAAGAGACATATTAGTGGCAGAGATCTCGCGTTAAGTGGTTGAAAGAGGGAGACCGAAACAGTAAGTTTTTCCATACAAGCATAGTGCAGAGAAGGGGGAGAAACAAAATCACTAGATTAATGGGGGAAGATGGTAAATGGTTAGAAGATGAAAAGGAGATTAACTTATAGTTTGCTAGGTTCTATAAGGACCTTTTTACATCAGAAGAAAGCAGTGCAACAGAAGGAGCTCTAATGTTTTTTGAGAAGTGCATGACAGAAGTTGATGTGAGGCTAATGGAGTGTGCAGTCACATAGGAAGAAATAAGGGGTGCCGCTTTCCAGTTGAATGGATCCAGAGCGCCTGGGCCTGATAGGTACTCGGGGATGTTTTACCAAGCAGCATGGGGTGAGATAAAAGAGGAAATAGTGGTGATGGTTAAGGATTTTTTTGAGGGCAATGTCAGTATGGAGGGCATCAACAAAACCAATATGGTGCTAATTCCCAAAGTAGATCATGCAGAGAATATGGGGCAATTTAGACTGATTGAGTTGTGCAACTTTACCTATAAAATTGTCTCCAAAATAATTGCTAACAGACTTAGGCCAGTTATGCAGAAGGTGATCTCTGAGAATCAAAGGGCTTTTGTGGCTGGAAGACTAATCCAAGACAACATAGTGATGGCACATGAAGTCATCCATTACCTCAAGAACAAGAAGAATGGGAGGAGGGTTGAGATGGCAGTTAAAATTGACATGAACAAAGCATATGACAGGCTTGAATGGAAATTCATTGAGGAGGTAATGAAGAAAATGGGCTTTGGCAGCAAAATGGTTGCATGGATAATGAATTGTGTGACAACAGCTAAGCTAGGATTGGTGATAGCAAGAAAGAAAGTTGCAGATCTAGACATGATAAGAGGAATAAGACAAGGTGACCCTCTCTCTCCTTACTTGTTTATTCTTGCAGCTGATGTATTATCAAGGATAGTTCAGGGACATGTTGATCAAAAGAAGCTGAGAGGAATAAAGTTGGCAAGAAATTGCCCAATGATTTCTCACAGCTTTTTTGCAGATGATGCCTTGTTCTTCATCAATGCAAAGAAAAGGAATTGTATGGTATTAAAAAGAATAATTGAATGTTATTGCAAGGCCTCAGGTCAAAGGGTTAACTTTGACAAATCTTGCATTTTCTTCTCCAAGAACGCAAACAGTGGGGATAACACTTATGTGTATGAGAGCTTGGGCATAAAAGACAGTAACAACCCAGGCATGTATCTGGGTATGCCATTGGTATGGGGGAAAAGCAAAAACTGATGCATTAGCCTATGTTAAGAATAAGATGTGTATGAAACTTCAAGGCTGTAAGGAAAAGCTGCTTAATTTTTGCTGGGAGGGAGGTATTGATAAAATAAGTGGCAAGTGCAATACCAGTGTTCCCTATATCATGCTTCAAATTCCCAGAGAAGATGTGTAATGAATTGGACAGTTTGGTCTCCAAGTTTTGGTGGGGACAGCGAGGAGAGGAGGGAAGGATACATTGGACGGCTTGGAGCTCACTGAGCACAGCAAAAGGGGAAGGAGGAATGGGATTCAGGATCCTTGAGGGTTTTAACAGAGCTCTTTTGGCAAAAACTGCTTGGAGAATGATCCAAGAACCAAATGCTATGTGGTGTAGGGTATTAAAAGGAATTTACTTTCCTAAAGGTAATTTTCTTGCAGCAAAGAAGGGAAACAAGGCCTCCTGGGGATGGAGTAGCATTTTGGAAAGGAGAAAATTGCTATTGGATGATTTGTTTTGGAAAATTGGAGATGGGAAGAGAACCAGAATTTTCCTTGACAGATGGATACCCACAGGCGAAGGGTTCAAGCTGAAGGAGAGACAATTGAATGAAGAAATGGAGGAAAAATTGGTAAGGGATATTATGAGAAATGGGGAGTGGAATTTTGAAGGAGTAGGGGATATAATAGATGAGGAGGACAAACAGCATATTAGAAGGGTGAATATCCCAGCAAATCAAGTTGAAGACAAGCCAATCTAGAGAAGGAGTAGGGATGGGATGTACTCAGTGATGTTGGGATACAAAGTGGCAATGGAAAAAGAGATTGCCAAGGAAAGCGGGAGGGCAAGCAGCTCATATGTCCCCTCAAAGAAGTTATGGAAGGAATTGTGGAAGATTAAAATTCACCCAAAATTTAGTAACTTCATGTGGAGAGAAGCAAATGGAGCATTAGCAACAAAAGAGGCTATATATAGGAGGAGGTGTGCTAAGTCTCCAGCTTGTCCAATCTGTAAAACTGAGGTGGAGTCTGTGGAGCATGTATTATTCCTATGTCCATGGGCTGAACAGTGCTGGTATGGATCTCTACTGACACTTAGAATTGAAGAGAAGAGCATGGTCAGACTGGATAGGTGGCTGGAAGAATGGATACTAATGGATTAGGGCCAGATGATTATGGGCGTGCTCTTTTTGCTGCCTTGTGTTGGGGAATTTGGAAAGCTAGGTGTAAGTTCACTTTTGAGCAATGTGAGGTAGCCCCTGGGAGGTGTAGAGGGAGCAACAAGGATGGTGAATGAGTATTGGACTGCTAAAGAAAAATATGCAAGAAGAACAGGAGGGGGAGTGAAAAGGGAGAGGAGGATGAAATGGGAGAAACCAAGATGGGGGAAGGTGAAGGTCAATGTAGATGCTGCATTCAAACATCAATCTAGAGAGGCAGCTGTTGGGGTGATAGGGAGGGACTGGAATAGAAGGTTTATTGGGGGCATCAATGGGAAGGTAGAAGCTGATTCAACATTCCAAGCTGAATGCTACACGTTATTACAGGCAATGGAGACAGTGGAGTTGTGGGGAGGTGATGGGGGGTTGCTGGAGACTGACTGTGCTGAGCTCTTTGAAAGAACAAAGAGGAAAAAGCTAGATGGATGTGAATGGGGAAGCATTAATGTGTTGTAGAAGTGTTTGGAACTGCTAGAAGAGGAAAGGTGCAAGAAATGGGAAATATCATTGGTTGCACGCAAAGGAAACAAAGCTGCAGATTTTCTTGCAGTTGAGGCATTGAGAGGAATGGTACCGGAAGGATGGCTCTACCAGCCACCACCCTCTCTAATTAGGATCATGGAAGAAGACAGCAGATAAGCACATCAGGGACTAGAGGACAGGTTAGGAATTGGATGACAACATCTCAGCTCTACTACAACTGGTTTTGAATTTCTTTAGGAATAGGTATTGTGCTATGTTTAGAATAGGAGTCTGTTTTCTTTTTGTATCTGTTTAGGTGTGTGCTAGTTTGTAAACATAGGATTTTTTAGAGTGTTTTTCTTTTTTGATATGGCTATTAGAGAATATAATGATTTTTTTGGAAATTAATAAAATGACTCTGTTTTTGCTCCAAGAAAAAAGAATTGGCAGGGACAGGGAGGCACAGAGAAAGGCCAAAAGATGGAAAAAGCTTTATGATAATAGTAGTATGATATGGCCTGTGACATATGAAGGTGTCGTATCTGTAAGGAGAAATTTCAAAGCAGGTGCTTGTGTGGAGGTCGGCAATTACTTGTTTGTTTCCAGAGACGTACGCGAGTGATGAGCCCACCACCCTCCCTCCTCAACTTTGGCTTTCTTTTTCCTTCTATTCTGTTCTTTTCTGTATTCATTCTTGCCTTCTCTTCGATTGAGCCCCGTCCCATTTCTCATCACATTCTACTCCATGCACCATTCACATCTCTATACTCTAGTACTCATAGAAACTGGATTGCCTGTGGTTGAGAGGTCCATGGCTGCCTCACCCCTTGCCCACCAACCACTGCTATTTCGTCCATTCTATGCACAATTTCATCTTTCACGAACTTTGCATCAAATTTTATCTTGACCATGAAGCTGCTTATTAATGGTAATTCCTTTCAACCATATATATATATAACTCGTTGAAAATCTCGGAGGTCATAAATACATTCTATCAATCTCATTCACTCTGCAGCCTGCTCTGCTTTGTTGCGAGGGCGTTTTCTACCACAAACTCAAACTCGATCGATAAAGTTTAAATCCGAAGCATATATATTGACCAATTCTTATTACACTCCACCAGTCAAAAACCAAAAGCGACTACCGATTGTAATTTACAGTTCAAGGCCCAGAGCTCCGTCTGAAAAAGCTCGTCAGGCTCCGTTACCTTACTGATACAAACTAGCTACCCTCACAAATTAAAACCAACCTTACAGACCGAAACGCAAGCTCAGCCATCAAAATCAAGGGTTTCAAAGACAAGATCACCACCGTACAACAGATCGGCAATGGGATCCTTGTGGTCTGACTCAGGGGAGAGAACGTAACGCTCCGATGATGACGAGGGAATTTCGTCCTTACACTGTGTTTTGGTGATAGGAAGAGATGGTGGTGAGAAGAAGGCTTGTTCGGTGGGGAGGTTATTGTCAAAACTGATAAATATGGAAGGGTGAGAAGGAGAATTAGCATCCAA
>JANTPZ010150440.1:0-10041 GCA_025593235.1 Vachellia pachyceras | reverse complement strand
AAGTTATAGCTTTTACAGATTTCGAGGTAAAAAAGTAAAAAAAAGTGGGTATGAAAGAGGAAAGTAAGAAAGAGAAAGAGAGAAAAAGTAAGAAAGAGAAAAGTAAGAAAGAGTAGTAAAGAGAGAGTATGAAAGAGAAAACCTAGATTTCAAACCTAGGTAAACCTTGATGCCAAACTAACCCATAAACGCGAATGTTACTGAGGGCCAGAATGAACCAAAATTGATACAATTGCCCATGCATGACTCTTCTTACAGTTTATACTTAAAGTAGCTTCAAAATGGTGGAAGTGGGACTTTAAGACAAAGCAAAATTAATCTAGAAACCATACCTCTGCATTCAATCTCTGAACAGAGAGAGTGGCATCTGCCCTGGCATTTACAAACCGCCATTGCAAGAGTTTATTATATAGGAGTCTCAGTAAATGTGCGTCAACAATCCGGCTCTCCCCTATCTTTCCTCTTTGGACATCAACAACGAAACTTAAAATAGAAGGTACATTGCCCAGCCTATCGTTCATGCCACCTGCAGCTCCATTTCTTACTCGAGATGGGCTCACCCCTCTCCTAGGGGGCCATATGGATGGCGTGGAGAGCTTACTCGGCGAGGCAGAACGAACTGCGGCACGAATAGGAGATACTTGCCCCCTCATATTTACAATTTTTCTCGGAGACGTTACGGGACTATCAACTCCTGGCTCTTTCGGACTGAGATGCTTAGGCGGAACAATTGTTTTACTTCCAGAATTCCTTGACGACGGGGATGCAGGGTCCGTCTGTTGCTGCAACCGATTGTTAGCTTCTTGCCAGAAACTTGCTGGCGCCACAATTCCACGGGAACCTCGTTGCCCTTGTTCCCCTCCGCCGGAAGAACTGCCAGAAGACACACTTTCATTCTCAGAGGGAATGAACTCAGATCCACCAACTCTGTTCCTTTCAAGAATGACCTCAGTGATCTTCTTGTCTTCTCGGTTGCCCTCTACAGAATTCACCGTCTCATCGAAAGAATCTTGAACATCTACCATCAAATTTTGCAGTGATTTAACTACGTCCCTGGATCCCACCAATTTTTTCGTATCGTCCGTGCGGTCCACACTTCTAGCCATACAATTCAAGGGTCGCATGGTTCCTGGCCATCTCTGCTGATCCGTTGACCTTGAATTCTCAGTCTTGCCGGAACTTCCGCTTTTTCCTCTGTTGGGAGTTGTGGCCTTCCTCCTCTCCGGCGTAATTTTCCTTAAATTTGGCGAAGGTGCTGGTTTCTCCTTGCTAACCTGGATCGAGAATGACTCGCCCTGAAACGAAACCGATAAACTCCTGGTTGAAGTGAAAAGCATCTTCTGAGCCGTCGGCGTACCAGTGCCACCACCATTTCCGCCTCCCACATACGAAGGTTTAAGCCGTGGATTGGCCGGTCGACTCCGGTTTACTGAGAGCGAGCGCTTGGCCAGTGATGGCGACTGTGTTGGTGTCCCTATAGATGCTGAATTCATGGCGGTGGATTGAAGGGGAGATTGACATCGTCTTAAACTTGATGAGGAAGTAGAGGAGGAGGAGGAGGAAGACATACAACGAGACGTAACTTGCTGAAGTTTGGGTCTGCGAGGAGAGAGTGCATTGTCGGATTCAGAGGGCAGGAGAGGAGTCCTTGTTGGGTTGTGAGATGGTGGAGCAGGGCCTCCTTTGGCTGTGGTTTTGGGGTTTATCACTGGAGAAACTGCAGTTACCATGGTGTGGTGATATAATCGAGCATGAACTCGAAGCTCATCCTGGAAATTCACGCTTGGAAGCCAAGTTTGAATTACACGAGGAAGAAAATAAAAAGAGAAGCCAACTGAATTGGGCGAGGAGAGCAAGGAATAGGGTGATTTAGAGTAGCTCGGGTGGAAGAAGGACGTGAGGGAGTAGCCATTGGTGCAATGGTTCGTATTTTAACGGTAAAATGAAATGATACACAAGATGACCGTTGGTTTTCGCCGGCGACCACGCGGGCTCTGGCACTTTTCTTTGTTGTCTTGTTTTTTTGTTGTTGGGTTGAGGCTACAACTACAATTGACCAAAGGAAAATGAAAATTGGGAGAACAACAACTGTCGTAATAGTCACACCACGGTTTACTTTATTACTACGCGCGCAGTGGGAGAGAATAGATACACTCGCCGCGTTTTTTACCAGCAGCGTATTGAGCCTGTGGGGGTGAGCGTGAACGACGACGACGATTGACGAAGGCATTGGTGTGTGTTTGAACACCACTTTTGTCATTCCAAAGGCTGGGGAGGGCTGCTTTTAGAATTGGTAACAGCAGAGAGAGAAAAGAGACCACAGGGATTGAAATCCATTCATGCAAGAACATAGCTTACTTACGTCCTCAGGAAAGTTGGCTAGTAAAATAGGGAAATAGGAAGATGATAAACATTTTATTTTTGTTTCAAAACAAGAACCGAAGTATGTTTCCATTGGCATAATTACTTAGCAACACCCCCGGGGGGTAGCAGACGAAATAACATGGGTATTTTCGGTAACATCTATTAGATTCTTGCTACCATTTAATGGATTCGTTTGGTAAAACAGTGAAAAAGTACTTTTACACAAGTCGAGGTAAATACGTGGATGGGATTATTTCGTTTTGCCGAAAAACACTGTCGAACGTGCTTTTGAAGGTGCTTATGGAGTTGCCAAACGGTGCCAATATAGTGGGTCCGTTTGGGAAAGCGGTAAAGAAGTAATTTTGCGCAAGTCGAGGTAAATATATGATGGAGATTCCCTCTTTTCACGGAAAAACACCGTTGAACATACTTTTAAATGCAAGTTAAGTGTTTCCAAATAAATGGAATAATACGGGATGGGTTTTAGTAAGTGACACAGAGTAAGGGGAGTGAGTAGGTGCAATGGCAGGTGGAAGTGGAAGGCACGATTTAATGCATCCTTTTAAGCAAAACAACATCGCACAAATTAATGGCTCTAGTGTTAGATGAACGAATCATCTAACTAGTTGGTGATTAGAATCTGTAGCCCAATGGCCAATCGGAACGCAATACTCAGTATTACGGAAAACACATCAACAAAATGCAATCGATCTGTCGTGTGACTGTAAGTTCTGCCTAGGCGTTCAAATCTATACCGAATTTGCTTGAATTGATCTCCCCTGTTTACTAAACGGATATAAAGGAAATCAATGAAATTGAGAAACAGAGCCAGGAAAAAACAAAGGTGGCGCACATAGTAAAGGTATCTGGTTTTTTTAATTTGGCAATGAAGGGGTGGAAATTCAATGTCAGATTTACACGGAACCTTCAAATGCTGGCATATGGTAATTGGTACAAGAAAGTTGCAACATGAGGGCAATGATTTACCAATTTGTTAGCCACTGCCTCCTCCTACAAGGCATTCACTATCATCTCTCGACCATTCACTATTTTCATTCGCAATTAAGCAACACAGCACAAATCTGTGATGCTTCACTTTCTGGGCCTTGGCTTAATGCTTTCTTATTGCTCTGAAATAAAGAGACACGTTCATATCCCTTGATCTGGATCATGTGCCATAAATTCACAAAAAAGATACGATACGACATAACATCAAAATCGGCTCATCATGCATGCACTTTTAAAGCGGCCCTAATAGGACCACTTGGCAAAGCCAGCAGCTTTCCTTCTTGGCACTCAATTCCACCACGGTTCTTGTTTCTTTCCTTGTAAGCTATCATCAAAGTAGCAAACATAACCCCCCCCCCCCAACTGCTTTGTGCAGCTCTAAACATCACAAGAAAATGAAACTCTTCAAGTTGATCCCACCTAATTTGACTACCCCATCACGAGAGAGAGAGATAGATTCTATGAAGCAATCAAGAAATGGTTTGCAAGAGATTATGATGAAAAGCATCTTTCTCAAACATTTAGCGGAAAATCATCGTATTGTCGAGGCTTAGTTTAGCAAGAAAAGAGTTCATAATATACACTCCTGGCCTGTGGATGTTTATTCTAGTTCTAGAGGTCCAAGTCCCATGTATGCAGGTTCCCACTAAAGATATTCGGAAGTAAAGAACAGCGAAATCCTGGGTCTTTGTATGAAGTACATGATCAGGTCACTGTTTTATTGCAAATGAGATTAGTTTAAGCGACCTTAAGAAAAGGAGGGACAATGCTTAGTTGCTATGATTTCAGAGCTAAATAAAAAAGTAACACACTTTCTAGGATGCTCTGGCATGTGATGTCTTTGTTCCTTGCCCTTCTATTTCATAAACAAAAAGTTTTCCATGAAAGCAACTAGCCAGTCCACTAATGTGGGGCCACAATTCTGTTGGGAAAGCAAAGTGATCAGAACTTGCCTACATTTTTATTCGATTTTTGCGATTCCCACGTACATTTTCGGCTCTGCTTATCAAGCTAATCACAGAACAAGGTCCCTACTAAGCACAAAAGGAGGTTTGATTACATGGAAATTTCTTAAAAACCATTCGTTTTGTCCATAATTTAGTAATTAACTACCTGGTAAGTACTAAAGTGACTGAACTCCTTTTACTTACGGGTCACAATTGTCTCATCGCTCACGGGATAATGTAACTTAATTGCATGCCTCACGGGCAAGCATGCAAGAAATTCCATATAAGAATGACTTGTACTTTCCTAATTTCCCAAGTTTAGCCTGGCATGGGTTAGCCTGCTTTCAAAGCAAGGTTAGTGAGTGATTTTAGAGCTTAACTGACTGACTTGTGATTATGAGGTTAACCTTCCAAAAAAGAAAAGAAAATCAGAAACGAAGAAAGAAGTTAAGCGTCTACGATTTTTGTGATAACACTTGACCCCTTTTACAAAAGAGGCCCACTGAAAATTTGTGCCATGACCTGGTGATTAGTTAAATGAAAGCAAACCCTTGCTTACAAATCGGGGGTTAGGAGATGGAAAGCAGCATCACTTGAGAAACACTTCTAGAGTGAATATGATTAGTCAGAGTAACACAAGTAAACTAGCTAAATTATGCTTGCGAACTTGAGCACTATCACTCGAATAAAAAAGTTGTAGGGGTTTCAACAAGTGATGCTTTGCTTGCAACCAGTGGCGGAGCCACGTTGGGGTGAGGGTGGGCAATTGCCCCCCTCAATTTTTCGGGGTATATGTAAATACTTGTTAGATTTTTATTTTGCGCCCACTGATTTTTAATATTTGAACCCACTCAAATTATTTACACTTGTAAACTTGTTGTCATTGTTTGAAAATAAAAAATTGCCCCCACTGATCCAGGGTCCTGGCTCCGCCACTGCTTGCAACATTGGCTATCAATCGTGTATTCGTGAGTATGAAAGATCAAATTGAATGGACGAAGAGTTCCCTACAGCTGTTCCATCTTTAGTAGACCTAAACCTAATGGCCATTATTAGGGTCCAGAAAAGCAAATGAGAAAAGAGACACACTTGGAGAGATGTGGATTGATGGGCATCTTATCTTCTATCCCGTACTCAGTCTGGTAATAAAAGCGAATGTTTTAGACAATTGTGAACGTGGCAATAATTTTAGCTTCAGCGTCAAGAGTCTAGGCAGGTCTAATCTGTATTGGAACCTCTTGTTAGTCATTTGAGACTTCCTAAGCTTTATCTCTCCTGCTGGTAGATATCATCCCCAGATGCTTTAACGGTTCCACAATCCATTGTGTATTATTAGGAAATGATTGTGTTACAATTACCAACAAGTCATATGTTCAGTTTTACCAATAATTTGATATTAGGATAGTCTACCAGTAAAGTCAGAACGTCATTGAAGGACTCTGACTCATTTTGTGGTTGAAGTTCAAATCGGAGATCAACTAGATATTTTGAGGTAGTTAAAATGTCAGCTAGGGTCACTGATGACTTCAGCAAATTCGCCAGAAGAGTTATGCTCTGTAGAGGGAACCTCTATATCTGAGAGAATCAATCTTTATCCAGCTTGTTAAAGTAGAGTTGATTGAAATGATCAACACAAAATCTCTCCACAGAAAAACAGACATATTCATTGCTCAAGTTGGGATTACACAGTACACACAACGCTATCCATCCTAACTGGTTAGACACAGCTACTATATTAAGAACCCTTCATAAGATGCCAAAAGGCCCAAAAGGCAACTTCTTTCCACTACAGACACGAGAGAAAAAACAGGGATTACAAACCCCAGCAGGCAGAATAAGCATAACGAAAAGTACAGAAAGGTTAAATTTTAAGGTCGCATTGTTCAGATACTAAACATAACACTAACACTGTGAAAGACTAGTGCGGGTTAAGGAGAAACTCCAGCGGTAGGAGGAACAGGGGGCGAAGGTTTTGGGATGAATGGGATCAGAGGAGCGCCATGCTCAATAGGTCCAGGTTTTACAGACGCCTTTGAACTTGGTACGGATCAACGGGTTGATAATCATCTAGGGCTACATCACCCATACCATCCTTTTTGTTGTTTCTCACACCGATTCTGTTTTCCTGAAAGTTTAGAGAAGAAAACAAAAGTAAGATACTCTTATCTAACCAGCCCCATTAAGGATCTGTCTTTGATTGCTGTAAGCAACTTACTTAACAGACGAAGCACTAAGACTATGAATTAAAAACACATACCTTCAGCTTCCTGCTTACCGTAATTATTGTGCTATCACCACAGTTGGAGACCAAATCTTGCATGACATTAAGAAAAGAGCCGTAAGGAACAGGTTTGCATTCAATATATAGAAAAATGGCCACCCATGCCGTCTTACATTATCATCAATGAAAATCCCTAGAGATAAGGATACGAGGAACTTATTCATCACCTAGTTTTAACAGCTAGTATTGGAGTGAAAGATACCACCACACGTGTGAATTTAGCTCATTCCATAAACATGCTAGCAGATCAAGGAAGCCGGTAGTCGTTGTTAAGAATTAAAATTTGCAAAAACTAAAAGTTCCGAAGTGCTAATAGATAACACTTCTATTTTGTGAATGTCTCAATCAATTCTATGAACAGTCAGACGTATCCAACTCAGGAGTTGTAAACTAATCATTGTAGCTTTCAACAAGACCAGCATGCAAGCAAAATTCAAAATATAAAAGGATATAGAAATACCAACTGTGTCAAGTATGGAGTTTTATGCAATTAAGGTTCAGACTTGGTCTCCAAGCTACGAATTGCAGACAAGTTGCAAACCGGAAAAGCTCAGGTCCAGGCATTATTCATCATGCATGGCCCATTAGGCATGATTAAAGCACTTGCAGCCCATCAAAAGACTCAACTTTTCAGGTATTCACCACCTTTATTTTTAATTATAATTGAGTGATACTCCAATAAAAAAAGACGAGCCTTTTGGTACTTTGCAGAGCTTAAATTAAATTTTTTCCTCAGTATATTTAGAAAAAAATCGTCAAAATAGTTTTAGAATGCGTGAAATGTGCACAATGACATGAAGAAATTATTGACTGCAGTGATTTACAATCAATTGGGACAAAAGGTGTGGCCGTTCAACCAAAGAAGTAGAAACGAAGCCAGTGGAAATCTTCCAAGGCATCACGGAAAGTGCCACTTCCTTTTGCATGGGGGTACGAAAAAATATCTTTGCGAAAAATGATCAAGGAAAGTATCATCAAAAGGCCGCAAGACATGTTTAAAGCTGACGAGATTGTTATTCAAAGACGATAGGTTCCACTAATAGATGTTTCACATATAATTCCAGAATAACGAAAAGGGAAAAAAACACGCAGTGGGGAATGAGGGAGAGATGAAAGATTTACCAGGAAAACAGGAGCCAGCAATGGAGCTTGAGAAGTTAAAGCATATCAAAATAGTCCCGACCACCGCGAATAGAACCCAGAAGCCAAGAACCTTCATGGCGTCAATATTCACTGTTGAAGCCAATATCAGCCCTCGAATCAAGCAACAGTCAAACGACAGTACCAAAAAGAGTGGAACAATATTTATGACACGAGTTCGTCGTCCTTTCAAGACGACCACCAATTCAAAAATAGAGAGAAAGCAAATGCCAGAAGTAACTAGCGGGATGTCATCGCTGAGTTCGGGGGAACCAGAATTGAAGAGAATACCTGGAAAGGGCAGATGTTCAAGAGGAAGAATAGTTCTCAAAAACCATGTCTTGGAAAAAACGCAAGTCCGTGAAAACAAATACAGATGTGAAATTTAAACGTAGCGAGTATTTATTGTTAATTATTAATAGTAATAAGGGGATGCATGTGAGCTTTAATAGCCTTCCATCGATGTGAGCGATGCAGGAAGAGTAAATGCTAGTTGCAGAAAGCAGGAGACGGAAACGAAGTGGTTGTGGTGAAATGCTAGCTGTAGTGACATGCGGGCCTGTGGACACGATTTCTGGAACATTGACATTTGACACTATTGCGACTAAGAAAACAAGAAATTGGATTGGGAAATACTCCGATGTCTGGCGTACCTCCACAGCAACCACTTCGCCATACGGTGGTGGCGGAGGCAGACGAAGCCCCCACAGAGACCATAAAGTCCCTCACAGAAACCATAAAGTACGTAATTGAAGTCCTGAAAAGGGACCACCAAGGCCAACGCTCGGACAGACATCCTATAGCGGCGGTCAAATACGGCACAGGCCCAGCACCATCTCATTTAAGGCTTCGCACTGTTTTTTTGGACCTTGGCCTAAAACATGGTATTAGGCTCCTGGCTACTACAAGGTGACCCTTTTTTGAAATCGAATCAAATTTAAACTGGGATTTATAAACAGACCCAATAAGCCCAACCTTACATTTGTAATATACCTTCTTTTTTATAATATAATCTACATTCTTTTTATTTATAATATATCAACATAAAACAAAAAAAACTAGAACAAATTATACCATTCATCACACCACAACCAGTACCTAACCTCAAACTTTATGCCACACGCGGATCTAATTTAATATGCTATATGATCCATAATGAACAAATCAGAATGGATTTGTGGGTGCCTTTTAATTACAGCCCTCGACAAAGGCAAGGAAAAGCAACCTTTTACCGGAGCTATAACTATGAAGAAGCATTCAAATTGGATTTTATAAATGTTCCCGGCGCTCGCAAAGTGGAATATGTCTTTCATTATGCATTTGTGGAAGTCATGTGACAGTATATAACAACGCCAGACTAGTACTCTGGGAGGGGTGATTAACGACTTTTAGCAGGAAAGGGTTTTATTTGTTTTATTGGCAGCGAGTAAGGATGGAAAGGAATAAAAAGGACTCCCAGGAGAAGGGAGAAAGAAAGATTATGAATTTAGCATGTTAGTGAAAGAAGTGAGGGAAGGGTACCCAATCCATGTATAATTAGTAGGGTTGAGCAGCAGATGAAAGTGAGGCTTTGAATGAGGCATGCGAGGGGTCAAGTCAACAGGACTCTCTGGTCTAGAGTTAGAGCCCACTTATATCTGTCCTCTTATGGTTTTACCGACCTACATTTGTAACTACTTTTGTCAAAAAGGACCAGCACATGTGCTGATTCCCCTTTTTGTTCCTCGACTGATATATACTACATCATGTTAAGGACCCTTAATACACGTATGGTCAGAACTAGCGAGGGCCCAGCATCTTCCTCATATATATGGCAACGGATCCTGCAATAATTTATACAGTAGGTCTTCTTCATAGCTTTTGGCCGCTTCATACATAAACTAGTGTGTGATACATGGGGAGATTTTATTTAACGACTATGTATTGTAATTCTGGAATGACCCTCAGAGAGAGAAAAACTTTTTGTTCTCTATGTTACCAGTGCGTATATGAAACACAGAAAACCTAATTTCCAGTTTCACATCACTGCTAATGATCCTATAACAGGAATGTACAGTATGCCCTCTCATTTAGCTAATGCTGTAGAATGAATAGCATTTGGATCTATGAACCATAGAAACATTCGAGCAGTAATTTAAAATAACTGTTAAGAGGTCGCTGTGCACAGCTTTTATTCGTGTGCAAGTGGCTTTCGGACGATGTGTCCAAAACGTGCACTTAACTTTTTTAGGCTCTGTCAATTGTTGTAATCGAAGGAACGCCCCCCAGTGAACATTTTATCTCTCAACAGAAAGCGACTCT
>JANTPZ010150439.1:0-10345 GCA_025593235.1 Vachellia pachyceras | reverse complement strand
TAGAATCTACTATTTTGAACTTTTAATATATGTATTAAAATGTTAGAACTTTGATTAGTGCATGGATATTTGAGATCCTAATGCATAGATTGTTATTATAAATTAATTTGTAATATTTTTAATTTTTTATATAGCCGGGTCGACCCCCGGGTCAACTCTCGGTTCGACCCCGGTTCGACCTCTGACCCTTGACCCAGTATCTCGGCCGGTTCGTTGTCCGATCCGGTTTTTTGAACCTTGCTTTTATTTGTTTGCGTAGAGTAGGGGAAAATGATTTATAATACTTATCACCAAACAAAGAGAATGTACAAGTCTTAGCAAATCCTTTGAACAGTGTATAAGTGAGCTGAACCATGAATCATGGAATTACCGTTATTCACTATATAGAAGTAAATTAAGTATCAAGGGGCAGATGAAATTGAGTAAATTAAGTATCAAGGGGCAGATGAAATTGTGGCCAATGAAGCACAGTCAAGAGGCTTTGGTATGGGGATTCTCAGACAACTCAAGCTACCACCCGGGATGACGGAACATTCTGGTTTAGGTCTCTGCATGTCCCTCCCAGGAATACAATTATCCGAGAAATCAAACCCCACATTCCTAATTAAAAGCCTTGAGCATTTCTGACTCAGCCCATTGAAGAAATTATAAGCCACAGTTAAGTTCACTAAGCTCTCCAACGAGCATATCACATCCGATAATTCCCCAGAAAGCTGGTTATGAGCCAAGTTAAGAACTTCTATATCCTGCAAACAAGATAGCGTTTCTGGCAATTGACCCACCAGTGAATTATAGCTCACATCAAGGACTTGCACGTCTCTGAACAATCCCACTCCTTGAGGAATACAACCTGTTAACTGGTTGTTCAGGAACAGAATCTCCTTCAGCTTAGAATTATAACCCACCAAGCCTAAACTTGATATTGGGACGCTTCCAGTGAACTTGTTATTGGCTAGGTTGATCACAGAAGCTGAGGAACTGGCCAGATTCTGTGGGATTTGGCCTTGGAATTGGTTATCATTGAGAAGTATTGCGTCCAGATTTTTACTGAAGAGTTCATCTGGGAGAGTTCCAGAGAAGGAGTTGAATCTGAGGTCTAAATAAACGAGGCTTGGCATGTTCAAAACAACAGTGGGGAATTCACCAGAAAACTGGTTGTTACTGAGGTCTAATTCTTCAAGGGATGAAAGGTCTTTGAATGTGTCAGGAACTGTACCGGTGAATCTATTGCTGTTAAGGTGAAGAAGAGACATATCAGTGAGCAAAGATAGGTCTTTAACAAGAGTTCCTCGAAGATTTGCGTGGTTGAGATCTATTCCTGCAACAAAAGAACCATCTGATGCACCACTTTGATCATCGTCGTCGTCATGGTCGGAACAAAAGACTCCTTTGTAAGTACAAACGTTAGAACCTATCCAAGTATCAAGAATCTTTAATGGGTCATCAGTAATAGCTGATTTCCATGCTTGGAGACTTTTGTAAGCTACGTCCATCTTTGACCCTCCCTTAGCCCCACCGCCTCCTCCTCCGCCATTTCCAATGCCGATACCGATACCTACACCTACGCCAACACCAAGAGCAGCTTTTGCTGGAGCTAAATGGAAGAGAAGGAAGAGGAAAGAGAGAAGGAAGGTCTTGTTCTCCATTTTGAGGATAAGACAGGAAGAAGATGGTATGAGGGCATGTCTGCTACTGTAAGGGCCGGGTAGTCCATATAAGGTTGCTGCGCCGAGGGGGGAGTGGAGGTAGTGGTGGGGTTGCATTAATTAATCTTGAGCGTGGCTGCCCTGCTGGTTTTTGATTCATGATTATATTTTTCTTTTTGGGTTTTATGTAATGAGTTTTGTGAAGGACGCTGTTGATGCATTGGTTTACAGTACAATTATTTATTTTCTGTACACTTTGTTGACTTGTGGTGATGAAATAAAGTTTGAGTGTGGGACAGTACTCACCCACATCATCATGTCTTGTGTATGATGAATATATTCGGTCCAATTGAGCAACGTTTTAATCTATCCGTCGTTTGCTTCGTAATCACTCCCTCCATCGCCTTTTCCAAGGATAGGGTGCTGTAAGTCTAACGAACAAATCATTTTAAAAATACATAATGTTTTCCTCATTCACTATTTTTAACTAACACTATGAAGTTTGAACCATGTGATTTGAATAATTATTTCTTATAAAAAGTACAGGATGGGGTACAAGTCACTACTTCGACATTTTATCTTATAAAGTAGGCTTTTAGCAAATGACAGGTTGGGTTATGAAAATCACACGGGGGTATCATATAATTTCTGCAGGATTAGCGGCTTCTAGATTGGATGATGTAGACATTAGTTACGTTGAAAAACATTTATTAACTAGAGAAATAACTCATCATGTGTATCATTTAGAGCCGTTAATTAATAGTCCATCATTAGCCATTTGTACCACGCTTGAGGATGAATCTGGGTGGGATATGATTTCTTGTTTATTATTAACTCAAAATAAGAGTTAGTTAACTTTTTTTAAAGAGATTAAGGAAGCAAATTAACTGATCTATTATGTTATTACAAACTAATTTGTCTCATTTATAAATTGTCAACTAATATATAATCTAACGATACGTATAAATGTTCCATCTAACCCGAATCTCCAATAAAAATACTCATATCCTAGCTCTTCTGAGAGCTAGATTTGCCTCAATTGTTTGTCTCTTGCCTTTAGCTTTACTCAAGTTAGCTTCTACTATTTCAAGAGTTTGCTGCCCAAAATTAGGATAGATTCTGATAAAATAAAACTTACATCGAAGAGAAGTAAATAAAAGGGTTTCCCAATATATATTATAATTAAATGATTTCTTTAATTTTTTATCACTATAAAAAATTAACCGACTCTTATGTGGGTAGTATTATTGCTCCATGAGTTATGTAATTAAACATTATCATTGTAAACATATAATTTGGTCTCATGGGCATTCTTTAACTTGAAGAACACACTGCTATTAATTGATCCTTTTCTTTTTGGGATTGAAATGGATGGAGCAGTGAGCAGGGACGACATCACTCAAACTTAAATTGGAGGCCAAGATATCCCTGCGGCTGGTTGAAACATTAGTGAAAGAGCCGTACGATTATCATATCAATTCCTCAAGACTCTTAACTACAAGAGTTAGCTGATTAATATAGTATCAAGATTAGTTTTAAAAATAAATGCAAAACCCTAATATACTTTATCTTTTAAATTTATAACTCTTTTCTTAAGTTTTCTCAAATAGCTTCACATATGAGGAGGTTTTTTATAATAAAAATGGTAGGTTTTTAGATATAATGCCTGTTTGGAAAAGCGGTAGATAAGTGTTTTTAAGCAAGCCGATGTAAATATGTGAAAGAGATTATCTCGATTTATGAAAAAATACTATTTAACGTGATTTTAGAGAGTGTAAAAGCTTTACCAAACATACCCATAGATCAATACAAGTTTTTCAGATTCGTTATATATGGGGGAAATGGCCCACAAACTCAATCATTGGAATTCAGAGGTGTATGAATATATTATTAATAATGGAAAGCAGCTAGCTTCCAAGTTCCATGGCTATTCAACCCCCACCGACAACCACATTCTATATATTCTCTCTCTCTCTCTCTATTTTATACAAATACAATTTCTGAATTTCTAAATATTTTTTAACTCAAAACAACTTAGTTCTTATAATTATAATAACTGAGTTTTTGTTTGAGTCTATGACTGAATTCTTAATTGAGATAAAGTTTAATGAGTAAAAGTACCTTTTCTTATAATTAATGAAACCAAATGACTCCTCTTGTTTAATTCTACTCTATAATGGAATTCAATTATACAAAGATAAGTACTTATTAGAGACCAAAGGCACAGCAACTGTATTGCCTTCCAACCAAAACCCCTCCAACACACGCAAGCACAAACGGGGAATTGAAAGAGCACTAGCACAATGTGCGTTCATAAATTAAAGAAACCGATTATAGAGACTTGTCAATCTTACTTTAAATACAATGAATTTGACTATTTTACATGCTTCATGTATTCTTTGAATAAATGATTGTTGACTTTGTAATGATCAAATTGGTAGACGAGTTTGAGAGGCATATGTTGAAAAAAAGAAAGAAATTGTAGAAAATCGTTTGATGTGGCTATTGAAAGCAACGGTAAAGAAGGTTCATTAAATAGCATAGAATTATCTAAAAATAAGTAAATGAAAACTGAAGCGTACTCTTAAAAAGGTTATAAAGATAATTCTCTTTGTTAATTATACATCGAGACATATGGTCTATAATATATCACAATAGCATCGTGCGATTCATATAACCAACCTTGTATAGTTGAATTAATCGTTGTTGTTACGGCTGTTGTCTGTTATTTACACACATTGTAGTGTTGGCCCAATTTATTATGAACAACATGCTTACTTTTGAAATGAATGAATAATATATGAGGTACATCCCAACGTGGTGGGGGTCTCATTTCTGAAGGCTTTACGGCAACCAAAGGTTCAAAACTAGAAAGAAAGGGGCTTCATAGCGTATAGCATGTGAGTTTCAACTTTCAACAATGAATATGGTTAGGTGGAAATGTGGTTAGTAGCCTGCATCAATCAATGTCGTTAGCCTCATGACTTTTAGTTTCAGCCTTGCTCCCATCTCACATCTCCCCTTGTTCTCACACTTCAATCAATTCTGTATAATCCTTTCTATTAAATTTGTCTTTATTCCAATGTCTTTCTGTATTCACCTAACAGTCCTTCGTGCTTAATCTGTAAATATTAAGAAAGATTAATTAAATTAGCTGCATATACGTACGATGAATGGGGAGGATTTTAAAAAAATTATAACTTTGATTGAAATCTTATGTTTTAAATCTAAACAAACCACTACATCAACTCTGTTGCTACCTATTCATAAGAGAAATAATTTGAACTATAAATTCAAAATTCAATTGAAGAAAAATGTCTATACCACTCAAGGGTTCTAACTTGTAAGCTTTGCAAGTGCACGGTGAATTAATGTTCAATTTCTTGTTAAAGAATAAGATCATATTTAACATTAGATAACGCCTCGAAGAAGGTTGTCTCAAATAAGACTGACAAATGTACTTAGCAAAAATAACCCATACTTCTTGAAGTTGTATTCAAAGTTTCTTAAATTGATGGTCTTTTTTTTTGTTTTGAAATCGAACTCAATTGATGATACATATGAGTTTTATTTATGATAGGTTTTCTGCACAACTCATTCATTCAATTATTTCGGCACAGCATATTCTGGCAATTGGCATATATAGTCGGTAGATCTCATCACCTCGAGCCTCTTCCCACTGTTCGTTCTTACGCATGATTCCTGTTTGAATCTATCCAATTATGCTGTCTGTGTCCATCCTTCTCTTTTCCTAATTTCTTGTATGCATTTATGTATATGTAGTGTGTGTGTGTGTACATGCAATTACGTACATAATATCAACAATCCCATCAACTCTCTTTTGCTGATTATGTCAAATTCTCCTATTGTACATGCCTATGTGTCATATTTTAAATAGTCTATCTCTTATCCTTGACATAAGAGCTTTAGAATTTTGTTGGAGGAATTAAAGATGTTAAATATATTCTTTAAAAATATTCATATTTATCACTTTAAAAGTAGTAATTTAAAAAATGGTAAATATAATATTTAAAAGTAGTATACTAGATTTCTTAAAGATCAAATGTAGTATTTAACTATAAACACACTTGAAAAATGTAGGAATAGAATCATATATCATTGGTGAACTTGATGTAATAAATATAAGAAATCTGATCTAAATTTTCTCCTATTTAACATCAATAAATTCAATTCAGGCAATTTTAAAAAAATTAATTAATATATCAGTGGTTAACTTATAAAAAGAACAATCTTTTTTCTAATAAGTGGCTTATAAGAAATATCAGCGATAATATGTTTTTTATCTCAAAGATCGGTGAGAATATGCTCTTTTTTTTAAATCTTGTCTCATCCTTGTGAATTGTGATTTAGATAACTGTGGAACCCAATTTTTGATTTGAATATTATCCAAAATTCCAAACAGCCCAGATTTTGATATGAATGTTATCCAAAATTCCAAACAGTCAAATGTTGTGGAGGTTCAATCACAATGATGGCATGCGTTGAAGAGAGGTGGTCAACGTATTAGTTAGATGTTAGGATTAATTGCCCCCTAATGTCAGGATTAGTTAGGTGTTCTGATGGCAAAAAGCATTGCCACAAGTTCAAGCCTTTGGTTGTTTTGCTTAAGATCCTCTTTATGCTGGATAATACTCAACTCCGGGTTCTTACAAATTTACTCAAACAACTTAATACATGTTTGGGAAATATTTTTCTCCAACAGTACATATAAATCAATATAAAAGCATTTTAAAATCCGTTAAATCATCTCGAAATTTGTAAGTCATTTCTCCAAACGGATTCTTAAACACTATCTTAAACATTGTACGAGTTCACAACAAGTTTTTTCACCTGACATTTTCTTAACAACAACGATCAACGCAATACTCTTAGATATTATTATATTCTTTTAAAGTCCTTCAATTCTGTCTTATTTAGTGTAGTTTTGTTAGAAGCTTTTGCTTATGTAATTTATTTCCCTTTTCTATAACTGCCACCGTATGCAATTTTTTTGATATCATTTTGTTTTGAAAAAAAAAATTGCCCCCAGATGTGTTTAAAATATCCTTCTAATAATTAGTTGTATTTTCTTTGTTTTTTTATGAGTATTTAGTCATGTAAGATTTGAATGTTGTAGGACTCAATTAGCTGTAACTTTCTTAAAAATTGTTTTCTGCCTATTTGTTAATTTGTCTTCAAAGTTAACATACCAAGATACAAATTTCCGGCTATGGGTGAGGCTATTCACATATTTTTAATTATTATGTATAGTTTCTTCTCTCTTATTTGTTTTTATACAAACCTAACTCACATATGCCTTTTTTTTTTAATCTTTTCCACATATGTTATTAGTACATTTGCAAACTGACTTTTAATACAGTTGTGTTTGGGAATCCGTTGGGAGAAATGAGTTTACAGATTCTAAAAAGATTTTATGGATTTTAATATACTTTTTACGAATTTCAAATTTTTTTATTTTGGTCTGCATGCATCATTGGTGGAAAAGTTTCTTAAACATGCACAGTAAAAGAAACTTTTATCTGCTATTTCAAACTGGTTTTTGCCCCGTAATTTTGAGGATGTTTCTAAGATAGTGCATGTCTGGATGAGCGTTTGGGCTCCCCAAACGTCTAATCGAGATAATTTTCTTCGTATATTTATCTTGTAAATTGTAAAAACACTTATTTATCGTTTTCCTAAATCAACTATCTAATTTTTCCACCAAAACACTATTTTAATTGAAGTTAGTTTGCCAAAACGACTTTTGCAGTGTAGAAGTCATATCCAAATGTCAGATTGATGCAAGACTCCGTTTTAATTAACTTATTATAGATTATTAGCATCATACAAGACAAATCTGTTAAAAAAATATTTATCTTAATACAGTTCTTAAAACAATAATCGATCTCTTAAGTTTTGTTGCCCTAGTTATAGTTTTAGTCTATCAAATTTACAGAATGAAATCTGAGGAACGAAAATTTATGGTTTAAATTTAAGCAACTGATTAATCCACTTGAGAGTTCATAATGGTATCTTTTAACACAAGTGCCTCCTCTAAAACTTGAACTCCAGAATTAAAAAAGATCTAATGAACATTACACCATTACATCAACTATTTGTCGCTAATAACCCTTTTAAAACACACATAATTTTTATCCCTACCATTTTAATCAAACTCAACTGGCAAGAGTACTGTTTTAATTCGATTCATTGTATTTACAGAGTTCAAAATTGAGACTTCCTTTAAGGAAATCTGAGTGCCACTGGGTTTAACAATATCAACCTAAATTTTCTCTCCCTATGAATGAAACAGACTTAATTTTTTAAATAAAATTTAAAATGCTTAAACTTTAGGGAGAATTGGCGAAAATCCCTAACGGAAGATTACTTGTAAAATGAGAAAAACTTAGTTGCATACGTGAAAGTTTATTTACACACGTGAAAGTTTAGTTGCACATGGGAAAATTTAGTTATATATGCATGAAATGTTTTATTTTACAATCAATTCTTCAACTTAGGATTCCCCAATTATCCCTAAACTTTATGAATATAAAAAACAATGTACATTCTACTCAGACATAGGAATTTGAATAGTGGATGACACCAAAAACACACACTATATAATCATGAATAAAAAGGGAAATTTACTATCATGCCTCAAATAGATGAATTAATGAACAAAAAGTCTTAAAGATTTGTAAAATTACCATAAAATCCCATCAGTGGCTGGTCGGTTGCCATTGACAACCTCACCAGCTGTCAATAACAAACAAACTACTTACTGTGGAAACTTAATGATAATTTTACCAATTATTAGGATATTTGTTCATTAATTCTTCTTACTGGGACATAATTGTAAATTTTCCTAAAAAATCCTCTACTTTTACTTTGCACTTTGAATTTTGTTAGACCGATAGAAATAAAAATGTTATTTGGAAGCTACTCCCGAACTTAGTTTTTGACCCAAAATCTAGGTTTTGTTCGAGCACAAAAAATTTTCAGAAAATCTATTTTGGTTATAAAACCTCAGTTTGAAACCTAGGTTTTCTCTTTCATACTTTTTTCTTTCATTCTCTTTCATTTTTCATACTTTTTTCCTTCTTTCTCTTTCATCTTTTCTACTTTTTCTTTCTTTTCTTTTCTCTTATCTACTTTTCATTCTTTCTCTTTCCTATTTTCTACCTACTTTTTGCCTCGGAATCCGTAAAAGCTAATAACTTCCTAAACATAAATCATTTTTCAATACTTAGGTTTTGCCTCGAAATCTATAAAAGTTATTTTCCAAAATATATTCTTTAAAATCTAGGTTTTGTCTCAGAATCTGTAAAAGTTATTTTTCAAAATCTATTCTCCAAAGCGTATGTTTAGAATAATTCTATCTGTTTCAAATCCATAACAACATAAAATAATAAATCATTATACAAGAAATACTCACAGCCGTAAGAATAAATTAAAAAGTGAAGTTTATGCACTAAATATTTTATTTTTAATTCCAAAATATAATCTAAAACATGTGATGAGTTCTTAATCTATGGGTAAATGAAATATTTGTGGATACATTCAACAAAACAGTTTTTTAAACAAAGTTATTAAGATACAAATACGTGAATTGCTATTTTTTCTCTAACTCGAAATGAAATTTTTTTGGCTCAATAAAAAAATATAAAATCCAATCCAAATAATCGTCCCTACAAGAAGGACAAGGAATCTGATTTATTAGCTCACTGATCTTACTGACCCTCACTATTTTTCACCAAGCAACACAAGAATTCTCCAACAAAGTTATTGGTTATTGTAGGTGTGTATTTCTTTGTTAGATGCATATAGTCCCTTAACAAGATAATGAGACATTATTTGATGCTAAATTTAAGTATTTCTTTGAGAAATTAAAATAAAAGACTCAGAAAAAAATAATATTTATTATAAAAGACCATTAAAATTTGTAATTACCTGGAAAGACCATGCTGCAAAATATAAATTTAAAATTACTAAATTGCTCATAACTAAACATTTTACATTATTTACAATATTTGAAATTAAAAATAACTGAAATTAAAACTAAAACTATCCATAATTCACATGTTACATGATAGTGTCTTTTTTTTTTGTTAATTTTTATTTTTTTGCCAAATTTTACTTCTTACTATCAATGTATCATTTAACTAATCAACATAACACCAAGTTGCTTCATTCATATTATTAACGTAAATACCAATCAATTTTTTTCATAAACATAAAAACAAATTCATTTTATATCTTTCCTTCTTTCTCTTTCATCTTTTCTACTTTTTCTTTCTTTTCTTTTCTCTTATCTACTTTTCATTCTTTCTCTTTCCTATTTTCTACCTACTTTTTGCCTCGGAATCCGTAAAAGCTAATAACTTCCTAAACATAAATCATTTTTCAATACTTAGGTTTTGCCTCGAAATCTATAAAAGTTATTTTCCAAAATATATTCTTTAAAATCTAGGTTTTGTCTCAGAATCTGTAAAAGTTATTTTTCAAAATCTATTCTCCAAAGCGTATGTTTAGAATAATTCTATCTGTTTCAAATCCATAACAACATAAAATAATAAATCATTATACAAGAAATACTCACAGCCGTAAGAATAAATTAAAAAGTGAAGTTTATGCACTAAATATTTTATTTTTAATTCCAAAATATAATCTAAAACATGTGATGAGTTCTTAATCTATGG
>JANTPZ010150438.1:0-10726 GCA_025593235.1 Vachellia pachyceras | reverse complement strand
TGATAACTTCATATACAATTTTTTACATATGTTGCTGTATACAAGTGAAAACATAATTTACATAGACATTGTAACTTGGATAAATGATGGTTGGATATGAGACCATATGAGTATCAACGCATCCAACCTTCATTTACATTTACATATAAACATCATACCAGAATATTATAATTGAAATTAAAGTTAAATCAGCCCAATATCAATTGCTAAACAATAATTCAATCACAATAATCTCCAAAATAAATCCTATCAAACAATAGAAATTGTTCCAATAATTAGAGAAACTATCCTAAGACCTAGGAATTGTTAAACAATTATTTGACAAGAAATTAAAGTAACTAAAACTCCCCTTTGAAGACTCAAGTTCATGCCATTGTTGTTGAATTAGAGAATTAAAGAAGCTAGCCAACAATTGCCATCAAGAATTCCAGATTGCACAGCCAATCCATCATCTTCCAACAGTGACGGTAAGGTAATCTGGAACAGCAGAACGATAGTGATGAAGACGGTTGCTCCAGATATGGCGTGAGAAGAATGGAATGAATGGGCAAATGGAGACTGTTGGAATAAATGGATGGGGAAGGGATCACGAGATAGTGGCGCTGTCCATCAATGGTTAGGGAATTGGATGAATAGATGAAGCTCCCGGCGGCTACTCCTGATGCGTCAAAAAAATCAATCTGTGCGTGCGCCCATTGATGAATTATGTGCCACCTCTTGTATCCCCTGGAAGTATGTGAATGAGTGACCTAATAATTTAATTCTTGGGCTTTCCAGACTTGGTCCAATGAGTGGGGCGTCAATGAGTGTGTGTGTGCGGCGGCTTATGCGTGAATGAATTGAGGAGTCAGCTGGGTGAGGCTAATGATGGATAAATGAATTAGGGATTGTGTGGGCCAAATATTCAATGAATGGGTCCAATATAAAAATGGCTAATGTGTCCCTCCTGGTGGCTTTGTGAAGAATTGAACAATGAAGGAAGAATGAAAGAATGGGTCCAAGTACAATAACTCATTGGGCTTGATGTGGGAGAAATAGAATACCCAATTTCTCCAAAGATACCTACAATGAAAATTGGTCTTGAATAGCATCAAATGTTCTAAAATCAATCATTTAACAAAATGATTAAAAATATGACCATTTAACCTTGACTAGATTTAATTTCACATAATTGCCATTAATCATATTTAATGTAATTGAACCCAATAAAAGCCCAACAATAGGATCAAAATTCCATCAAAATGTTACAAATTCACTTGACAAAATATGATTAATTCAATTCCTCCACACTTAACCTTTTTGCACTCCTGGACAAAACTTTAGAATTGAATGATCCAAAAGAGACACTCAATGCCAGCAAACATGAACTCGACTAAGAATGAATTAGCAATTAACTCTAACAACTCTTATTTTTAATCAATTAACAATCATAAAATACTTCAGTGCAATGAAACTAACACAAGAAACATAGCAAGATAAAAGAAGAGAAACATAGTAGAGCTCACTAGGGTACAAGTGTTCACTCATCTCTCAAATGGAAAAAATTTCACTCAATCCACCTAGATTAGTGCCTACCATAAGCTTGTAGAGATTCTAATTTCTCCACCATTAACATACCAAAGGCTTGTGATCAAGGGGACTTGAAAGGTTGTAATGTTGGGAAGTAAGGCCAAATAAATGGAATGAAATGACAAGTGAAATATATGAGTAGTGAATATGCAACTCAAAGTGAGCTAAAGTATAATCATGAAAGAACACCAAACGTGCAAATTTTAAACTTTTTGCGTAGAAATCTTTGCTCTTCAAACCATCATAGGATGCCTTGTTTCAATTTTTTTGTTGCAACTTATTTTGTTTTTTTACTTTCTTTTCTTTTCTTTTCTTCTTTTTTTTTTATTTTTTTGGCATCCAAACCCAAGAAGGCAAAGATATATCATGATATATATATACTTCTCAATCGAAAGACCAAATACGTCTCATGCATAACACCTAATGAAAGGAATGAATGAAATGACAGCGAAGGCTCAAAGGGGTGGGCAAATGTTAATATGAAGTAGCTTGTGTTTAGGTAAAAGGGTTTAGAAATGAATGCCCCTATCATCTTCACAAATCAAGGTATTAACGTAACTTTGAACAAGAATCTAGATAAGTTATAGAGGTTAACCAAAACTAGGTGAAATCACACAATATAAGAAAGAATATAAGGCTCAAGATCCTTCCAAGAGGGCTTTTCTCTAAGATGTTTTCTCCTTAAGGATCAATCTATGAAACAAGGTTAATAACATTGCACCAAAGGTATTCTACTATTCTAATTAACTAAAAACAGAAATCACTCGAATCAAATGCAATCAAGCTAGCCATGTAACATTCACAAGCATAGTGCAAAATGATTTTAAAAGAGATGCCCTAGGATTACAAAAGTCAAGTAGCAACAAAGAAGGGATTAAATCGCTCATATAATGGTGCAAAACACCTAGGACACAAAAGACAAGGGACACAGAAGCTAGCAGCAAAATTCCCAAGCAAGAATCACTCTCAAATCATGCAATACAATCCGTAAATCAAACAATAAGTTCGATAAGAGAGCAATTATAGCAGCAATACTCGAGAAATTGTAACAATTCCATAGGCAAATTTTTTTTTTTACTCAATTCAACAACAACTCCTCCCCCCACACTTGATCTATACATTGTCCTCAATGTATAAACGCAACATTATCTCAACCTAAACTCTCAGGTGAAGTGGAAGTTGTGAAGTCCGATTTGAAATCGAAGCACAACACATCACTTTCACAAAGAGGAGAGAAATGAGAGATAGGACAAGATGATGTGAAATGAGAATGGACAAGTATAAATCAAGTGGTCAAAAGAGATGACAAAAGTAAGAGAAAACAAAGTACACAACTACTAAACAAAAATAAACAGCAATAGCTAGAACTACTGGAGACATTCCCTCCCCCACACTTGTTTTCTTCATTAACCATTTAAGTACAACTAATCATATGAAAATATGAAGAAACAAGAGAGGAAAGAGACAACCTTCCACTTAAATCTCCGCAGACTCTTGTAGGAGAAGTTCTCATCCCGAATGAGAAACATGAAGTTCTTTATCACAACTCCCCCTACGTTAGACTTTTTTAGAGGTGGCTCCCGATCAATAGGTAAAGGCTTTGAAGCATAAGTCTTGTAATCACATCCTTGCCTAGTGTGATTCTACAAAATAAACATTGGACCAACCGCAGTATCTATTCCAAGAATGCAAATATGGAGAGATATAGAGTAAGTTGAGAATAACTTAGGAACAAAACTCTCCAAGTATGAATCACAACCAAGAAAGTCAATGGGATTCCCTTCAGTAGGAACCAAACAATCAATCAAATTTTTAAAATCCTTTTGTGCTTGCAAAGTAGATGTTAAAAATTTACAACTTTTGAAGCTTAGCACATCATCTTTGCAATCACTAGAGGGTTCATCTTCATGAAAGGATTCATTCTCATCTACAATTTTGTCAATTGGAATTTTAGAATCCTTACTTATGGGATCATCCTCCACAAGTTCATGCTTATCAATTTTAGCGTCTCTAGTACCTTTAGATGTGTCATAGACCTTACCAAAGTTCTTTTAATGTCATGCCATAAGATTATCATTCTTTTTATCAATGCAAAGCATGCATATAACATCATTATCACAAGAACAAGATAAAGTCTCATTCAATTCTATATCATCATGTTTAGTACCAAGAAGAGAAGCATGATCATCACACAATGAAGTAGTGATAGTGCAAGCATCATCCTCAACTAAAGTGCCGCTTGAAGCGTTCAAATGAGCATTAACATTTTAAAACATGTTAGAGGACTCAACAATGATGTCCTCATCCACATCATCCTCACTCACATCGCTTGAAGCTTCAATAGAAATAGCAGTGATGAGATGTGAATTACTCTCCTCAAGTATAAGAGAAATATTACCTAGGGTATGGGATGACTCATCTAGAAGTTGGGAACATACTTGCTTCACTTTGGAACATTGTGTGGTTGTTGTGAATGGAGGTATAAGAGCTTGAGGACTCTCCATAGGTGGAGTGATATTTGACGCTTGAACTTGAGCTCCATGTTTACTCTTTTGTAGGTCTTTAGGCCATGGATTTCCCACTTCACCTTTAGTCTTTATCAATAGCATATGATCATAGTATGCTTTAAAGAATTCATCAATATCTTCCATCTTCTCAGAACTTTCAGTTATCCCCTGCATAAGTAGCACAAGGTATTTCTCTTTGAGTGTGTTATACTTTCTTGTCAAGGCATTGGTCAAATCATCCAAGTTATGGGAAGAAGGAAGAATATCTAGTTCACTTGGTTGAGGTGTGATGGGTTCGGGTAGAGGAGAAGGTTCATAAGATAGTTGAGGTTGGTGGAGAGTAAATTGGAAAGGATGGTCATATAGTGTTATTGGAGAGTTGGAGGTAGGTAGGATGGCGAATGGTGTTGTTGATGTGGTTCATCAATTATTTCGAGGTGAATCTAGAGCATACTTATCACATCAGCATCAATGATTTCGAGGTTAGTGGGATAAACATCTCAGTGAGGAGGCTGAGAACTTTAAGGATGAGGATATCACCAAGGAGCAGGGATTCCTTCCCCTTCTTCTAGCTGATCCACTGGTTTTAACGTGGATGTTTAGGGTGAGTAATTTAAATTTAAATTTTTTTATTTAAATTAATTCATTAACTTATTTTGAATATTAATGATGGAATGAAATATGTATATCCGAAAGGAAGGGTGGTGATGAGGAAGCTCGTATTAAGAGATGTTCCCCAACTCAGTGCTGGGTAGAGGAAAATGGTGTCGTGGAATAACCTCACACGGCAACCCACCGAAAAAGGCGGTCAGTTGTACAACATCCACCTGGTTGAGAAAGGGGGTAACTTTGGCCAGTTTGATATCAATGCCAAGATGTGGAAGAGGATCTGGTCAAGTGTCAAGGATTGAGTTTGGGAGAATAAAGTTAAGGTACGATTTGTACATATCTCCATAAATGAAATTATTATTTTTGTATGAAATAGTGATTAACTTTTATTTGGAAATGTTTTGCAAAATAAATTTATAATGCAGGATGCACACAAAGATTATTCTGTCTCCAAGATGGGAGAAGGGTGGAAGAACAGGCAAAATTGACTGTACCACATTAAGAACAACGATGAGACGAAGACAACGCAAGAGTTAGAAAGAGGCAATCCCGTCGAGCCCGTAGACTAGGCAAAATTTGTTGGTACAGGAGGTTACTGGAGTAAAGGGTTTTTTCAAGCGAGCTACGCAGAGCCACGCTCAATAGACGATCCACCATACTACAGGATTGAAGCCGTTCTCCATCACCTACGGTGAGATGGTACAACTGAAATTATTTTACATTACTTTGTTTTATTTGATATCAATGTAAACTTTATTTTATATCTAATTTTTTTGTCCCATTTTTTTAGGTTGAGGTATCACAGTGGGAGGGCCGGAAGGCCACTTTTTGTGATATGTATGTGAACACCACATGCACAATGATGGGACTCCATTGATGCAGGGGGTTGAATAAATTATTGTAAGTTACATATTTTATTTTATAATTTATTGTGTAAGTTACACAATGAGATTTACTTAATATTGTTTTTTTATTCCTGGAGCACATTCAGCGAATTGATGCTGGGAGTCCTAAGGGTTAGCACTAGACCCCACTACCTCACTCAAGGTAGACATGTAAGGGCGTGATCAGTACCTCAGAACTTGGATCGTTGTCTTCGGGAGAAGAAGATATGAACCCAGGACTTCATCTTCTATTGCTGCATCCTAAAAGACCAAATGTGGACCCAGAAGGCATAGTGATTCTAATGTGGATAGAGAGTCACTACGTGCTGAGATCTAGTCAGAGATGTAGGAGGAGGTCCAGGCACAAGTCAAAGTACAACTGCAAGCAAATCAAGAGGAGGCCCAAATGTAAGCGTAGATGGAGACGTGGAGACAGGATGCAAATTCCCTATTGCAAATGGCATTTCAGATGGCCCAGCTTGGTGCTACTCCTCCACAATTACCACCTATGTTGAGCTTCTTCATGCCTTCAACAGCTCAGTCTGACCCCGAGCCCCTAACTCCTCCACCACTCCCTCCTAGCAGTGAAGACCCTCCCAAACCCTGAGCTCCTCCCAGGCATCAAGATGACCCCATCCCTAACAGCCAGATGATTGATTTTATTTTTCATTATTAAATACATTTTAATTTGAATAAATTCTTGTATTTATTTGAACATTTAATATTAATTAGTTATACCTAAATCACAATTTAATAATTAAATTGTTAATTATTTGTAAAAATATGAAATTTAAATTTAAAACCATATATTGAATGTGTATTAATTAATATATTTGTAATGTATAATTATAATATATTTTTTGTAATTTATAATTATATTATATACTTAAAACAAATCTTTTTGGATATTAGTAACGATTTTTAAACCACTGCCCAAACCGCTACAAAATGTTGTTCATATTTAGTAGCAGTTTGTAAACCGCTACCGTAACAAAAGTTTAGGACGTTGGATTTTGCAACGGTTCTTGAACCGGTGCAAATTTGAAATTCAAATTTGTTCGCGCACATAAATAAGGCTCGAATTTCAAATTTCAGCGGTTCTTTAACCATTGCAAAATCCAACGGTCCTCAAGTTTTGTTGCAATTACGGTAGTAGTTGAGGAACAACTACTAAATTAGAACACCATTTTATAGCGGACCGCTACTAAATTTCTACCGTTGATACATTTCAATTTAAGCCTTACGCCCATAAATTTCAACCGCTAATATATCATTCTCACATAATGCCATTTGGAGATATCTTCCCTCCTTCATTTTTCACTGTTATGGTTTACCTCACCTTCCACCTTTTTCAAGAGGCAAAAACTAGACGGCCTAGTTCAATATCATTAGATGTGTCCCATTGAAAAGTATTCATGTTAAAAACTATTCACACACATTATTTACACACACATTGGTACATCCCTAATTACTACTTTGTCTTCATGTTATTAACTTATTACATGTTCTTAGGGAAGTTGAAGTCATATGTGAGGAATAAGGCATGGCTAGAGGGCTCAATAGTAGAATGTTATATACATGGTACTTTGATGACATCTTTCAACCATCATCCTCATATTAATGATTGCCCTGATGTTGGTCCGTCAACATTGGCAAGTTTGTTCCCTTCTATTAGGACACCAATTGGAAGACATCAATACTTCAACCTTACTCCTAATAAGATGCTACAAACACACAGACTATCCTACTCAACTGCAGTCAAGTTGATCATTTCATTCAATGAGTATCAGTACTAACTTATTATTTTATAAATTGAAATTATATGTTTCCACTCATATCATGCTTAGTCATAACAGAGAGTTCCAAAGTTATGTCAAGCGTTAACTACGTATCCGGACACAAACATCCGTTAAAGTTAATAGAATGGTGCATAGATAATTCCCAAGTTGATTTACAATCTAAATATGCAATGGCAATAACTTCCACCCAGTTGATTTGACAAGTCTTTCCATTAGGTGCTTCAGTATGTGAAAAGGTTTACTGTATACAACGTTAACGGGTTTTAAGTTTTGCACAACTTCATGCGATCAAGTTCTCTTACCAAAAGTTTTGGGGGTTTTTGGTACAAGAAGTTATGCGACCAGCAGTGAAGGTGACATGCATTTTGGAGGTATCCCTTGCTATGGAAAATTGATTGATATCATTGAACTAAATTATCAGTAGCAATTCACCGTCACGTTATGCAAGTGTTCCCGGGCAAATACGATAGTGGAATCACTACAGATGAGCTGGGCATCACATCTGTTAATTTTTCAAGGCTCATTCACATGTATGAATCTCAAGACGATGAGCCGTATATTCTAGTATCAGAGGCACAACAATTTTATTATGTGGAGGATGAGAAACATAGAGATTAGAGTATGGTTGTTCATCTTAATCCTAAAGATCTTTATGGTATGGGTGATAGCGATGAACACATCACCCATGAGGTAGAGCCATTTCATACTATTGATATTGAAAACTTCTTTCCCAAAGGAGATGACGATTTACCCCTTGTCAGGGCTAATGATGATGCATAAATAATTTAGGTACTTAATAAATGTAATTTAATTTGTTTCAATATTTTGTATGGGGATTTTTTTAAAAAAAGGTACATTTTTGTAGCTGTTATGAACCACTGTAAAATAAAAAGAATCGCTACAAAATTAATTTCCTCATATTTAAATAATTACTTTTAATTTAAATATTTATTTTTAATTTTCACAAATTTTAGTAGTGGTTTTAGAACCTCTACAAAATGTCCATAAGATAATTTTATCCCAAATATGGTGGGCATTTTGAATTTTGAATGAAATTGGTAGCGGTTATGAACCATTACTATATGTTTGTTTATTAGTTGTGGTTATGAACCGCTACAAATGTCACGACACAAGATCTGGATGCTCTTTATGTTAGTAGCAGTTTCATACCTACTACAAGTGTTTGCTCGTCTATGCCGCATTCACCTTCATTTGCAGCAGTTAATCATAAACGTTGCAAATGTAGTAACAGGTATGACTTTGTGCTCATTAGTTCTGTAGAACCGATGCTAAAATGCTTGCCACAATATTTTTGCAGCGGTTTATGACACCACTACTATATGATCTTGTAGCATAAAATAACCGCCATTGATGTTGCCTTTTTTGTAGTGAATCCCCAAATACTTCCCCATATCACTTGTCAAGCACACCCTTGTTGTCATACTAAGGCTTATAGTCCGAGGTGAGTTTAGATTCCTGGATAAGCACATCTTAGCATTGGCTTTATTCATTTTCTATCCTGACATCCTGCAGAAATCATCCATACATCACACCATAGTGTCAACCTAGGAAAAAGAAGCTTCTCCAAAAGTATCATATCATCTGCGAAGAATAGATGGGACAAAGGTAGCGCTTGTGAGTTTATCTTAATGGGTTTCCATCCCCCTTCCTCTATTGCATTTCTAATGATATGATTAAACATCTCCATACATAACATAAAGATATATAGGGACATAGGATCACCTTGACTGAGCCCTCACCTTGACGGAGCCCTCTAGACAGATGGAAACTATCAATGGCTTCACCATTCCATAGCATTCTCACATCAGATGTAGATATATGCACCATGATTAATTCACACATTATTCCTTGTATGCCCGCCAACCAACATGTCTTGCCCTTTTATTTTTCATTGAATGGATCACCTCTTGAGAAATAATAATATTGTTGTTACTCTATCTTCCAAGAATAAAACTACATTAGTGATTCCCAATGACTTTCCCCATAATCAATCTGAGTCTTCAGCTTAAGAATTGATCTCTTGTCGTTTAAAGGCCAAATTTAATACTCAAGATTATGCAATTAGTGGCACAACCCCGAGGTTGATCTCTGAGGAGCTTAAGTGTCTCTAAGTTGTTAATTAGCAATATAAGTCACAAAAATCAAAAGGAAATGGTTCTGTCACTCTACATGAATTAAAGTCTTTAACTACACTATTGTTTATTTTGCTTTTTTTATCAATCAGATTGAAACACAACAAGGTATGAATAAGAAAATGAATTAATGTCAATAACGCTTCCCAAGTATTATGACTCTGCCCTCATTGCCTCACATTGATACATATTCATCCTAAATTCCTCATGTTGCAACAATTAGATCAAATATGAATGGATTCAGGAATAGTAGTCAGCCACTTCCAAAAGTGATATTGATCAATACTATAAGATTATTCACAACAATCAGACCTTAATAGTTAATCAACCACAAAGACTGAATGAAGCTAATCTTAATCAAGAAGATAATCTTTGAAACTAATTTTGATAAATCCAATCACAAAGATCTAACCATTACTAAAATGAAATAAAATCGAAGTTCACAATCACAAACATTTCAACAGTTAATACAAATCACAGAGGTTTAGAAAGGAGAACGGAAGCTCAGGAAACTCCCTATCCGATGAGGCTCAAGCTCGGCCACAGCTCTTGGGGAAGCAGGAGATTCAACCGGACATGGTAAACTCTATAGCAGCAACAACGGCGAACTGGAATCCAAGCATTACCGTGGTTGACTCCGACGGTGAGGACGTCTTCGAGGCCAAGAACTTAAGATGAAGAGAGGATACAATCTGGAAGTTTGACAGTGGCGAACGGAGAGGAGACTCAGAGGAGGGAAGATGACGGAGATGAAAGCGGTGGAGTGAGATGGAATGGATCAGACGGAGCGGTGGAAGAAGTGGATGAAGACGTGCTAGTCAGATGGGAAGATTGTCAGGTGGAGTGAATGGGAAATAAGGTGAAGAGAAAAAAAAAGATGAGGGAGAGACGGAGGGAGATGGATTTTTTTTCTGATGATCCCCTGAAGGAGCCGAGATCTGGAAGTAAAAATGGACAGTGAGGAAGAGCCACCGTCTGCAGTTGTGCTGCCGAATAGAAGCATTTGCTGCAGTAAAAATGAGGTCAGGGGCACGTGTCTTGCTGTAGTGGTGTGTTGGGCAGCAACTGATTGTCCCCTGGTCCTGATTTTTGGAGCTGGAGAGAGGATTGTTAGTTACTGCCAGCTGCTTCTTGGTTACTCTCTAACCAGATTCAGTTTCATCCATTTCTTCCTTTTCGGTGCAGTTGTTCCCTTTAGTTTCTCT
>JANTPZ010150436.1:0-25300 GCA_025593235.1 Vachellia pachyceras | reverse complement strand
ACACTCGAGTGTTCATTTTTACAACACTCGAGTATTGAACTTTCTTCTTCACAAAGGCGAATACTTGAAGCAGAACACTTGAGTATTTGAATGAAGTGCTGTAAACACTCGAGTATTGTTTTTTCAACACTCGAGTATCAACCAAAAATTTTCAAAATTACACAACACTTGATTCTGAACACTTGAGTTTTAATGAAAGTGCCACCAACACTCGAGCATTAGTCTTGCAACACTCGAGTATCGTTTTACCAACGGCTATTTTCTCTTAACAGCTTTTTACCTACTCTCTGCAGCTTTCCTCATTCGTGCTAACAACGTTTGAATCTCACATGCCTTCATAATTGCTGAAACCCATTATCATTGAAAGAGAAAAAGCTACCCACACGTCTTCACATTTATTCTAGACAGATTACACGAAGCCGTCGTCATCGCCAACATTCCTGATACGCATTTAATGTAGCATTAATGGCGAAGACGAAGAGGTGGTTGATGAGAGTAATGGTTATTAAACTCTATCTAACGGCAACTTCATTCCTCTCATCTATAAAAGCCCCAAGCATTCATTACAGAGACAACGATAATCTTTACGAGCATTAAAAACCATTCATCTGTCTCTCTGCAATTTCTTAAAATTCTTATTCTGAACTTCATTGATTGCTATCTACTCTTTTGAGAGAGTTTCTTTTAGCAAAACATATCATTCAAATCTTTCATAAATCCGAGAGATATTCAAGGTTGGAACCTTGAATTTGTTGGGTTGAGATTTGGTCAGAAAACAAAGAGTGTGAGACTCTGTTTCATTACATATTGTAAGGGGGAGTGTGAATCTCCATTGTAAAGGCTGGTGAGCCTGATTTGTTGGTGATTAGTGGATTATAAAGCTCAAAGGCACTCTAAGGACTGGACGTAGGACAGAGGGACCGCACCAGGATAATTCTCCATGTTCATCTTCCTTTTACACTTTCTGTGACTTTGCTCTTATTTTGATTCTAGCGATAAAAATTTTAATCTGACCAATTCACCTCCTCTTGGTCAAATCCTATTCTAACAGTAACAACAATCATGTTAAAAAATGTGCTCTTTTTCCAAAATAGTTGAATTTTTGGGATAAAAAGATTTAACGAATCTTAATTAAAAACTGAGTAAAGTGCATGTTTCCATTCAATTTAAAGAGAGTTAAATGTTTAATTCCTGTAACTCCAATCTTGTTAATAAATGTACCCTTTTTGCCAAAATAGTTGAATTTTTGGGATAAAAATATTTTACGAATCCTAATTAAAAACTGAATCAAAGTGCATGTTTCCATTCAATTCTAAGAGAGTTAAATGTTTAATTCCTGTAACACCAACCTTGTTAATAAATGTGCCCTTTTTGCCAAAAAAGTTGAATTTTTGGCAAAAAATATGATTTAACGAATCCTGATTAAAAACTGAGTCAAAGTGCGTGTTTCCATTCAATTCTAAGAGAGTTAAATGTTTAATTCCTGTAACAACAATCATGTTAAAAAATGTGCTCTTTTTTCCAAAATAGTTGAATTTTTGGGATAAAAAGATTTTACGAATCTTAATTAAAAACTGAGTCAAATTCCATGTTTCCATTCAATTCTAAGAGAGTTAAATGTTTAATTCTTGTAACACTAATCTTATTAAAAAATGTGACCTTTTTGTCAAAAAAGTTGAATTTTTGTGAAAAAATGATTTACGAATCCTAATTAAAAACTGATTCAAAGTGCATGTTTCCATTCAATTCTAACATAGTTAAATGTTTAATTCTTTTAACAACAATTTTGTTAATAAGTGTGCCGTTTTTGCAAAATAGTTGAATTTTTGGGGAAAAACATGATTTCACTAATCCTAAATAAAAGCTTAGACACAGTGGATGTTTCCATACAATTCTAAGAGAGTTAAATGTTTAATTACTGCAACACAAATCTTATTAAAAAATGTGCCCCTTTTTGCCAAAAGAGTTGAAATTTGAGAAAAAATAATTTAACGAATCCTAATTAAAAACTTTGCCAGCGTGGATGTTTCCTTTAAATTTTAAGAGAGTTAAATGTTTAATTCCTGTAACAACAATCATGTTAAAAAATTTGCTCTTTTTTCCAAAATAGTTGAATTTTTGGGATAAAAAGATTTAACGAAGTCTAAATAAAAACTGAGTCAAAGTGCATGTTTCCATTCAATTCAAAGAGAGTTAAATGTTTAATTCCTGTAACTTCAATCTTGTTAATAAATGTGCCCTTTTTGCAAAATAGTTGAATTTTTTTGGAAAAAACATGATTTAACGAATCATAATTAAAAATTGAGTCATAGTGTACGTTTCCATTCAATTCTAAGAGAGTTAAATGTTTAATTCCTGTAACACTAATCTTGTTAATAAATGTGTCCTTTTTGCCAAAATAGATGAATTTTTGGGGAACAAATATGATTTAACAAATCCTAATTAAAAACTGAGTCAAAGTGCATGTTTCCATTCAATTCTAAGAGAGTTAAATTTTAATTCCTGTAACACCAATCTTGTTAATAAATTTGACATTTTTGCCAAAATAGGTTAATTTTTGGCATAAAATATGATTTAACGAATCCTAATTAAAAATAGAGTCAAAGTGTATGTTTCCATTCAATTCTAAGAGAGTTAAATGTTTAATTCCTGTAACACCAATCTTGTTAAAAAAATAAAAACTAGGATTTAACAAATTCTAATTAAAAACTGAGTCACGGTGGTTGTTTCCTTTAAATTTTAAGAGAGTTAAATGTTTAATTCCTGTAATAACAATCATGTTAAAAAATGTGCTCTTTTTTTAAAAATAGTTGAATTTTTGGGATAAAAAGATTTAACGAATCCGAATTAAAAACTGAGTCAAAGTGCATATTTTCATTAATTCAAAGAGAGTTAAATGTTTAATTCCTGTAACACCAATCTTGTTAATAAATGTGCCCTTTTTGCAAAATAGTTGAATTTTTCGGTAAAAAAAAACATGATTTAATGAATCCTTATTAAAAACTGAGTCAAAGTGCATGTTTCCTTTCATTTCTAAGAGAGTTAAATGTTTAATTCATGTAACACCATTCTTGTTAATAAATGTGCCCTTTTGCCAAAATTTTTGAATTTTTGTGAAAAATATGATTTAACGAATCCTAATTAAAAACTGTGTAACCGTGGATGTTTCCATTCAATTCTAAGAGAGTTAATTATTTAATTCATGTAACACTAATATTGTTAAAAAATGTGCCCTTTTTGTAAAGATAGTTGAAGTTTGGATAAAACAAGATTTAACAAATCCTAATTAAAAACTGGTTCAAAGTGCATGTTTCCATTCAATTTTATGAGAGTTTAATGTTTAATTCCTGTAACACCAATCTTGTTAATAAATGTTCCCTTTTTGCCAAAATAGTTGAATTTTTGGGAAAAAAATATGATTTATCGAATCCAAATTAAAAACTGAGACGTAGTGGATGTTTTCCTTCAATTCTAAGAGAGTTAAATATTTAGTTCCTGTAACACAAATCTTGTTAAAAAATGTGTTGTTTTTCGCAAAAATAGTTGAATTTTGGAAAAAAAAAAGGATTTAACGAATCTTAATTAAAAACTGAGTCACAGTGGATGTTATTAAATCCACTATCAACCACAAATTGAGGCTTCTCAAGCCTTTACAACAGGAACTCACTCCCCCTCGAACTTTTCACTAAAACAGAGTGCTTCACCCTCTGTTTTATATCTCAATCTCTTCCCAAATGTCATAAGGTCCTAACCTTGTGTTTCTCACAGATTTACAATGGATGTTTGCTCAAAGAAACTCTCTTGAAAGAGTAAATGGCTAATACTGAAGTACAAAAGGATATTGAAAGTTTTACAAAGAATGTAATGAATTGCTTTGAATGTAGAATGTTCGTCTTCTCTCTCTCTGTATTGAATGCCTGGCCCTTTATAGTTGAGAAGTTCTTAAATGACCGTTAGACTCCATTAATAGCCGTTACTCTCAACAACGACCATCTGGTTCTTCATTAATGGCATTTAATGTTGCTCAGTCAGACAATGGCAAATGTTGCAGAAGAACATTAAAGTCTCCGAGTCTCGGACCATGCCTGTGCTTCACTCCTCATTTAATGTCTCAAGCTTCTGCATTTATGAGAGCAATTAGTATTCAAAATGTCGTTACACAGATAAGGAAAGTAAGTGAGAAGCGTAGGTTAAGTGTGTTAGACTTAAAGCTGTCAGAAAAGCAGTGCTCGAGCATAACTCACTTAATGCTTGAGTATTGCTTAACATTTTTCAAAGAAAAGTTCAATTCTTTGACACACTACTCGAGTATTACATGAAACTGTTTGAAAAATAACTAAGAACTCGAGTGTAGAATTACAATGCTTGAGTACTGCCAATCTTCTTAAGTTTGCTCGAGCATTCTGTGCAAGTATTGAAAAAAATAATGTTTTGAAATCCATAATGCTCGAGTGCTGAGATAGTGTGCTCGAGCATTTTTGTGTGCTTTCATTGCTTACTAGAGCACTTTCAAAAAGCATAAGTGAACAGTAAAGTTTTGAACTCTATGCTCAAGCATTGGAAGTTAGTGCTCGAGCATTGGCAATGCTTGCAGTATTTGCTTCTCGTGTTGTGTAAAGGTCCTCAATACTCGAGCACTGTGAACTTGTGCTTGAGCATTGGCTCTGCTAGGCGTCTTTGCTCGAGAAAAGACTCAATACTCGAACACTGTGTTACTAGTGCTCGAGCATTAGTTGTTCTGTCAACCAATGCTTGAAGTATTGTCTGAAAGTATTGCTAAAAACTGTCAATACTTGAGCACTGTGTTCTAGTGCTGAGCATTGGCTATACTTTAAGCCAATGCTTGAAGTGTTGACTGGAAGCATTTTCAAAAACCATAATACTCGAGCAATGGGTCCTAGTGCTCGAGCATTGGCTGTGCTTTCAGCCAATACTTGAAGTATTGCATTACAACACTGTCTGAGTGCTCTGTCTTAGCCCGATGCTCGAGCACTGGGTTCCAGTACTCGAGCATTGGTCATGCTTTCTGCCAATGCTTGAGGTATTCACTGAGAGCATTGTTTAACACTTTATTTTCAAAACACGATGCTCGAGCATTGATTTCCAGTGCTTGAGTATTGACAATACTTCGTGTCAATACATGAAGCACATAATGGAAGCACTGATTTTTCTTAAGTTAAAAGGTCACAGTGCTGGAGCATTGAGTTTCAATGCTCGAGTACTGTCAATGTTTTTACAAAATCACTCGAGATTTTCATGAAAAATAAAATCAATCTCACACATTCAAAGATATTTTCAATTGCCTAAATTTCCATAAAAACATTTATTTGTTATCATCAAAACAAGGTATCAACATTCTCCCCCTTTTTGATGATGAAAAAACCATAAATCAGCAATTGAAGAAGATTGAATTTGAACAATGATAGCATGAACACAAAACGATATAATTCATAAACTTAAACCATCCAAGTTCATACATAATCAAGAATACGTCAAGAGTCACAGTGGATGTTTTCCTTCAATTCTAAGAGAGTTAAATATTTAAATCATGTAACACTAATCATGTTAAAACTTTTGCCCTTTTTGCCAAAATAGTTGAATTTTTGGGAAAAAATGATTTAACGAATCCTAATTAAAAACTAAGTCACAATGGATGTTTCCATTCAATTCTAAGAGAGTTAAATGTTTAATTCCTGCAACACCAATCTTGTTAAAAAATGTGCCCTTTTTGCCAAAATAGTTGAATTTTTAAACAAAAGATTTAACGAATCCTAATTAAGAACTGAGTCATAGTGGATGTTTTCTTTCAATTCTAAGAGAGTTAAATGTTTAATTCCTGTAACACCAATCTTGTTAATAAATGTGCCCTTTTTGCCAAAATAGTTGAATTTTTGGAAAAAGAAAAAAGATTTAACGAATCCTAAATAAAAACTGAGTCACAGTGGATGTTTCCATTCAAATCTAAGAGAGTTAAATGTTGAATTCGACAATCTTGTTAATAAATGTGCCCTTTTTGCCAAAATAGTTGAATTTTTGGAAAAAGAAAAAACATTTAACACTAAGAGAGTTGAATTTTTAATTCCTATAACACTAATCTTGTTAAAAAAAGTGCCGTTTTTCACAAAAATAGTTGAATTATGGAAGAAAAAGGATTTAACGAATCCTAACTAAAAACTTAGTCAAAGTGAATGTTTCCATTCAATTCTAAGAAAGTTGAATGTTTAAATCCTATAACGTTAATCTTGTTCAAAAAAATGTGCACTTTTTTGCCAAAATAGTTGAATTTAAAACAAAATGATTTAACGTATCCTAATTAAAAACTGAGTCACAGTGGATGTTTCATTCAATTCTAAGAGAGTTAAATATTTAATTCATGTAACACCAATCTTGTTAAAAAATGTGCCATTTTTGCCAAAATAGTTGAATTTTGGGGGGGGAAACATGATTTAACGACTCCTAATTAAAAACTGAGACGCAATGGATGTTTCCATTCAATTCTAATAGAGTTAAATGTTTAATTTTTGTAACACCAATCTTGTTAAAAAATTTGTCGTTTTTCACAAAAATAGTTGAATTTTGGGGGAAAAAAAAGGATTTCACAAATCCTAATTAAAAACTGAGTCACAGCGGATGTTTCCATTCTATTCTAAGAGAGTTAAATGTTTAATTTCTCTAACACTAGTCTTGTTAAAAAATGTGCCCTTATTTTGCAAAATAGTTGAATTTTGGAAAAAAATTATTTGATGAACCCTAATTAAAAACGGAATCTGAGTGAATGTTTCGATTCAAGTTTAAAAGAGTTAAATGTTTAATTACTGTAACACTAATCTTGTTCAAAAAATGTGCACTTTTTTGCCAAAATAGTTGAATTTAAAAAAAATAATTTGACGAATCCTAATTAAAAACTGAGTCACGTTGCATGTTTTCATTATATTCTAAGAGAGTTAAATGTTTAATTCATGTAATACCAATCTTGTTAAAAAATGTGCCCTTTTTGCCAAAATAGTTGAATTTTTGGGAAAAACATGATTTAAGGAATCATAATTACAAACTGAGTCATAGTGGATGTTTCCTTTCAATTCTAAGAGTGTTAAAAGTTTAATTTCTATAACACAATATTGTTCAAACAAATGTGCACTTTTTTCCTGAAAAAAGTTGAATTTTAAAAAAAATGATTTAATGAATCCTAATTAAAAACTGAGTTATAGTGGATGTTTCCATTATATTCTAGGAGACTTAAATGTTTAATTCTTATAACACTAATCTTGTTAAAAAATGTGCCCTATTTGCCAAAATAGTTGAATTTGGAAAATGACTTAACGAATCGTAATTAAAAACTGAGACGCAGTGGATGTTTTCCTTCAATTCTAAGAGAGTTAAATGTTTAATTCCTGTAACACTAATCTTGTTAAACAAATGTGCCATTTTCGCTAAAATAGTTGAATTTTGGGAAAAAAAGGATTTAATGAATCCTAATTAAAAACTGAGTCACAGTGAAAGTTTCTATTCAATTCTAAGAGAGTTGAATGTTTAATTCCTATAACGTTTATCTTGTTCAATAAAATGTGCACTTTTTGCCAAAATAGTTGAATTTAAAAAAATGATTTAACGAATCTTAATTAAAAACTAAGTCATAGTGGATGTTTCATTCAATTCTAAGAGAGTTAAATGTTTAATTCCTGTAACACTAATCTTGTTAAATAAAATTGGGCTATTTTTCTCAAAAATAGTTAATTTTTGGAAAAAAGGATTTAACAAATACTAATTAAAAACTGAGTCACAGCGGATGTTTCCATTCAATTCTAGGATAGTTAAATGTTTAATTCCTGTAACACTAGTCTTGCTAAAAAATGTGCCCTTATTTGGCAAAATAGTTGAATTTTGAAAAAAAAATTATTTGAAGAACCCTAATTAAAAACTATGTCTAAGTGAATGTTTACATTCAGGTCTAAAGGAGTTAAATGTTTAATTACTGTAACACTAATTTTGTTCAAAAAAATGTGCACTTTTTTGTAAAAATAGTTGAATTTAAAAATTATTTAATGAATCCTAATATAAAGCTGAGTTACAGTGGATGTTTTCATTAAATTCTAAGAGAGTTAAATATTTAATTTCTGTAACACTAATATTTTTCAAAAAATTGTGCACTTTTTTACAAAAATAGTTGAATTTTAAAAAATGATTTAACGAATCCAAATTAAAAACTGAGTCATAGTTGATGTTTCCATTATATTCTAAGATAGTTAAATATTTAATTCCTGTAACACCAATCTTATTAATAAATGTGCCCTTTTTGCCAAAATAATTGAATTTTAAAAAAAAACTTTATTTAAAGAATCATAATTAAAAACTGACTCTGAGCGAATGTTTCGATTCAAATCTAAAGGAGTTAAATGTTTAATTCCTCTAACACTAATCTTGTTCAAAGTAATGTGCACTTTTTTGTCAAAATAGTTGAATTTAAAAAAAATGATATAACAAATTCTTATTTAAAACTAAGTCAAAGTGCATGTTTCCATTTAATTCTAAGAGAGTTAAATGTTTAATTCCTTTAACAATAATCTTGTTAATAAATGTGCCTTTTTGCAAAAACAGTTAATTTTTTGGGAAAATGTATGATTTAACGAATTCTAATTAAAAATTGAGTCCCAATGGATGTTTCCATTCAATTCTAAGAGGGTTAAATGTTTAATTCCTATAACACAAATCTTGTTAATAAATGTGCCCTTTTTACCAAAATAGTTGATTTTTTTGGAAAAATAATATGATTTAACAAATCCTAATTAAAAACTAAGTCACAGTCGATGTTTCCATTCAATTTTAGGAGAGTTAGATGTTTAATTCCTGTAACATTAATCTTGTTAAAAAATGTGCCCTTTTTGCCAAACTAGTTGAATTTTTAAAAAAATGATTTAACGAATCCAAATTAAAAACTGAGACGCATTGGATGTTTTTCTTCAATTCTAAAAGAGTTAAATGTTTAATTCCTGCAACACTAATCTTGTTAAAAAAATGTGCCGTTTTTCGTAAAAATAGTTGAATTTTGGAAAAAAAAAGGATTTAACAAATCCTAATTAAAAACTGAGTCATAGTGGATGTTTCCATTCAATTCTAAGAGAGTTGAATGTTTAATTCATATAACATTAATCTTGTTCAAAAAAATGTGCACTTTTTTGCCAAAATAGTTGAATTTAAAAAAATGATTTAACAAATCATAATTAAAAACTGAGTCACACTGGATGTTTCCATTCAATTCTAGGAGAGTTAAATGTTTAATTCCTGTAATATTAATCTAGTTAAAACATGTGCCCTTTTTGCCAGATTAGTTGAATTTTTAAAAAAATGATTTAAACAATCCTAATTAAAAACTGAGACGCATTGGATGTTTTCCTTCAATTCTAAAAGAGTTAAATGTTTAATTCCTGCAACACATTCTTGTTAAAAACATGTGCCGTTTTTCGTAAAAATAGTTGAATTTTGGGAAAAAAAGGATTTAACAAATCCTAATTAAAAACTGAGTCACAGTGGATGTTTCCATTCAATTCTGAGATAGTTGAATGCTTAATTCCTATAACGTTAATCTTGTTCAAAAAATGTGCACTTTTTTGCCAAAATAGTTGAATTTAAAAAAAATGATTTAACGAATCATAATTAAAAACTGAGTGACAGTGGATGTTTCCATTCAATTCTAAGAGAGTTAAATGTTTAATTTCTGTAACATTAATCTTGTTAAAAAATGTGCCCTTTTTGCCAAATTAGTTGAATTTTAAAAAAAATGATTTAACGAATCCTAATTAAAAACTGAGACGCATTGGATGTTTTCCTTCAATTTTAAGAGAGTTAAATGTTTAATTCCTGCAACACATTTTTGTTAAAAAAAATGTGCCGTTTTTCGTAAAAATAGTTGAATTTTGGAAAAAAAGGATTTAAGAAATCCTAATTAAAAACTGAGTCACAGTGGATGTTTCCATTCAATTCTAAGAGAGTTGAATGTTTAATTCCTATAACGTTAATCTTGTTCAAAAAAATGTGCACTTTTTTGCCAAAATAGTTGAATTTAAAAAAAATGATTTAACGAATCATAATTAAAAACTGAGTCACAGTGGATGTTTCATTCAATTCTAAAAGAGTTAAATGTTTAATTCCTATAAAACCAATCTTGTTAAAAAATGTGCCTTTTTTGCCAAAATAGTTGAATTTTTGGGAAAAATATGATTTAACGACTCCTAATTAAAAACTGAGTCACAGTGGTTATTTCCATTCAATTCTAAGAGAATTGAATGTTTAATTTCTGTAACACTAATATTCTTCAAAACATTGTGCACTGTTTTACAAAAATTGTTGAATTTTTTTAAAAATGATTTAACAAATCCAAATTTAAAACTGAGTCAGAGTGGATGTTTCCATTATATTCTAAGAGAGTTAAATGTTTAATTCCTGTAACACCAATCTTGTTAAAAAATGTGCCCTTTTTTCCAAAATTGTTGCATTTTTGGGAAAAAATGATTTTACGATTCCTAATTAAAAACTGAGTCAAATTGAATGTTTCCATTCGATTCTGAGAGAGTTAAATGTTTAAATCCTGTAACACCAATCTTGCTAATAAATGTGCCCTTTTTGCAAAATAGTTGAATTTTTGGTGAAAAACATGATTTAACGAATCCTAATTAAAAACTGAGTTACAGTGGATGTTTCCATTCAATTCTAAGAGAGTTAAATATTTAATCCTGTTAGAATAGGATTTGACCTAGAGGGGGGTGAATTGGTCACTTTAAAAATTTAAAACTTAAAAACACAAATTGAGACAAAGTCACCGAGAGAGAGGAAAAAGGATGAACACGGAGATTTATCTTGGTTCGGTCCTCTTGACCTACGTCCTGTCCTCAGAGCTACTCTGAGATTTCCAAATCCACTATCAATCACAAACTGAGGCTTCTCAAGCCTTTACAACTGGAACTCACTCCCCCTCGAGCTTTTCACTAAAACAGAGTGTCTCACCCTCTGTTTTCTATATCAAATTCAGCCAAAATGACACAAGGTCCCAACCTTGTGTTTCTCACGATTTACAATGAATGATTGCTTAAATAAACTCTCTCGAAAGAGTAGATAGCTAATACTGAGTACAGAAAGAATATTGAATGCTTTACAGAGAATATATTGAATAGCTTTGAATGCTTGGAATGTTCGTTATTTTTTTCTGTATTGAATGCCAAGCCTTTTATAGTTGAGAATTAATGAAGTATCCATTAGACTCCATTTAATAACCGTTACTCTCAAAAATGACCATCTGGATCTTCTTTAATTGTAGATGAACGTTAAAGTCTCCGAGCCTCGGACTATGCCTGTGCTTCATTCCTCATTTAATGTCTCAAGCTTCTGCATTTAAGAGGGCAGTTAGTATTCAAAATATCGTTACACAGATAAGGAAAGTAGGTGAGTAGCGTAGGATAAGTGTGTCAGACTTAAAACTGTCAGAAACGTAGTGCTCGAGCATAGCTTTCTCAATTCTCGAGTGTTGCCTGATGATTTTCAAAGGAAAGTTTAATGCTCTGACATATTACTCGAGTATTGCAAGAAAGTGTTTGAAAATAACCTCTATACTCGAGTGTTAATTCAAGATGCTCGAGTGTCTCCAATGCTTCCTAAGTTTACTCGAGTAATTTGTGAAAGTATTGAGAAGAGGAGAGCAAAATGACCCAATACTCGAGTGATATTTCAAGGTGCTCGAGCATTAAGAGTGCTGGCAACGAGTGCTGGAGCATTTTCAAAAAGTATGAGTGAACAGTAAAACTTTTAGCCCGATGCTCGAGCATTGAAAGCTAGTGCTCGAGCATTAAGAGTGCTTTCAGTCAATGCTTGCAATATTCTCTTCCAGTGATGTGTGAAATGTCTCAATACTCGAGCACTGTGAACTCGTGCTCGATCATTGACTCTGCTGGAAGACTTTGATTGAGTATTGCTCAATAGCACTAAGGGAATGACTCAATAATCGAGCACTGCTTTACTAGTGCTCGAGCATTGGCTGTGCTTTCAATCAATGCTTAAAGTACTGACTAACAGTATTGTCAAAAACTGTTAACACTCGAGCACTGTGTTCTAGTGCTCGAGCATTAGCTATACTTTCAGCCAATGCTTGGAGTGTTGACTGGCAGCATTTTCAAAAACCCTAATACTCGAGCACTGGATACCTAGTGCTCAAGCATTGGCTGTGCTTTCAGCCAATACTTGAGGTGCTGCATTGCAGCACTATCTGAGTCCTGTGATTTAGCCCGATACTCGAGCACTGAATGCCAGTGCTTGAGCATTGGCAATGCTCGAAGGCTTTACTCGAGTTCTGAGTTAGAGTGTTGTTTAAAAAAAAATATTTTCAACTTACAGTACTCGAGTATTGAGATTCTATGCTCGAGTATTGTTCACACTTTAACTTAATACTCGAGTATGCTTAGCAAGTACAGATATGACATTTTGGGAAACAACTTGTAATAGATCCAAAACTCATTTTCAAATTCATAATTCCTTTAACATGAGATATCCATTTTGTTATCATCAAAACAAAGTACCAACAAATTCCTGTAACACTAATCTTATTAAAAATGTGCCCTTTATGCCAAAATAGTTGAATTTTGGAAAAAATGAATTCACGAATCCTAATTAAAAATTGGGTCACAGTGGATGTTTTCCTTCGATTCTAAGAGAGTTAAATGTTTAATTCTTATAAAACTAATATTGTTACAAAAATGAGCCTTTGTTTTTTGCAAAAACAATTGAATTTTGGAAAAAAAAGGATTTAATGAATCCTAATTAAAAACTGAGTCACAATGGATGTTTTAATTCAATTCTAAGAGAGTTAAATGTTTAATTTATGTAAAACTAGTCTTGTTAAAAAAATGTGCCCTTATTTGCCAAAATTGTTGAAGTTTAAAAAAAAACTTTATTAGAAGAACACTAATTAAAAACTGAGTCTCAGTGAATGTTTCTATTCATGTCTAATGGAGTAAAATGTTTTATTACGGTAAACTAATCTTGTTCAAAAAAATGTGCACTTTTTAGACAAAATAGTTGAATTAAAAAAAATTATTTAACGATTCCTAATTAAAAACTGAGTCAAAGTGAATATTTCCATTCATTTCTAAGAGAGTTAAATGTTTAAATCCAGTAACACAAATCTTGTTAATAAATGGGCCCTATTTGCCAAAATAGTTGAATTTTTGGGGAAAAAATATTATTTAACGAATCCTAATTAAAAACTGAGCCACAAAGGATGTTTCCATTCAATTCTAAGAGAGTTAAATGTTTAATTCCTGTAAAACTAATCTTGTTAAAAAATGTGCCCTTTTTGCCAAAATAGTTGAATTTTTGGGGGGGGAATGATTTAATGATTCCTAATTAAAAACGGAGTCAAAGTAAATGTTTAAATGTTTAAATCCTAATTCTACAAGAGTTAAATGTTTAAATCCTGTAATACCAATCTTGTTAATAAATGGGCCATTTTTTCCAAAATAGTTGAATTTTTGAAGAAAAAAACATTATTTAACGAATCCTAACTAAAAACCGAGTCACAGTGGATGTTTTCCTTCAATTCTATGAGAGTTAATAGTTTAATTCCTGTAAAACTAATATTTTTAAAAAAAATGAGACTTTTTTGTGTGTAAAAAACAGTTGAACTTTTGAAGAAAAGGATTTAACGAATCCTAATTAAAAACTGAGTCACAGTGGCTGTTTCCATTCAATTCTAAGAGAGTTAAATGTTTAATTCCTGCAACACTAGTCTTGTTAAAAATGTGCTCTTATTTGCCAAAATAGTTGAATTTTGAAAAAAGAACTTTATTTGAAGAACACTAATTAAAAACTGAGTCTGAGTCAATGTTTCGATTCAAGTCTAAAGAAGTTAAATGTTTAACTACGCTAACACGAATCTTGTTCAAAACATATGCACTTTTTTGCCAAAATAGTTGAATTTCAAAAAAAGATTTAATGAATCATAACTAAAAACTGAGTTATAGTGGATGTTTACATTCAATTCTAGGAGAGTTAAATGTTTAATTCCTGCAACACTAGTTTTGTAAAAAAATGTGCCCTTATTTACCAAAATAGTTGAATTTTGAAAAAAAAAACTTTGTTTGAAGAACACTAATTAAAAACTGAGTCTGAGCCAATGTTTCGATTCTACTCTAATGGAGTTAAATGTTTAACTACGGTAACACGAATCTTGTTCAAAAAAATGCGCACTTTTTTGCCAAAATAGTTGAATTTAAAAAAAATAAATTAACAAATCCTAATTAAAAACTGAGTCAAAGTGGATGTTTCCATTATATTCTACGAGAGTTAAATATTTACTATAACACCAATCTTGTTAAAAAATGTGCCCTTTTTGCAGAAATAGTTGGATTTTTGGGGGAAAAAAGATTTCGCGAATCCTAATTAAAAACATAGTCAAAGTGGATGTTTCCATTCAATTCTAATAGAGTCAAATGCTTAAATCCTGTAACACCAATCTTGTTAATAAATGTGCCCCTTTTGCCTAAATAGTTGAATTTTTGGGGAAAAACATGATTTAACTAATCCTAATTAAAAACTGAGTCACAGTATTCAATTCTAAGAGGGTTAGATGTTTAATTCATGTAACCCCAATCTTGTTAAAAATGTGCCATTTTGCCAAAATAGTTGAATTTTAGGGAAAAACCATGATTTTACGAATCCTAATTAAAAACTGGGACACCGTGGATGTTTCCTTTCAATCCTACGAGAGTTAAATGTTTAATTTCTGTAACACTGATATTGTTAAAAAAATGCACACTTTTTTACAAAAATAATTTAATTTTAAAAAAATGATTTAACGAATCCTAATTAAAAACTGAGTCACAGTGGATGTTTTCATTCAATTCTAAGAGAGTTAAATGTTTAATTTTTGTAACACTAATATTGTTCAAAAAAATATGCACTTTTTTTTACCAAATTAGTTGAATTTTAAAAAAAATGATTTAATGAATCCAAATTAAAAACTGAGTCAAAGTGGATGTTTGCATTCAATTCTAAGAGAATTAAATGTTTAATTTCTCTAACACTAATATTGTTAAAAAAATGTGCTCTTTTTTACAAAAATAATTGAATTTTAAAAAATTATTTAAAGAATCCTAATTAAAAATCGAGTGACGGTGGATGTTTCCATTCAATTCTAAGAGAGTTAAATGTTTAATTTTTGTAACATTAATATTGTTCAAAAAATATGCACTTTTTTACCAAATTAGTTTAATTTTAAAAAAAATGATTTAACGAATCCAAATTAAAAACTGAGTCAAAGTGGACGTTTCCATTATATTCTACGAGAGTTAAACGTTTAATTCCTGCAACACCAATCTTGTTTAAAAATGTGCCCTTTTGCCAAAATAGTTGAACTTTTGGGGAAAAAACATGATTTAACGATTCCTAATTAAAAACTGAGTCAAAGTGAATGATTCCATTCATTTCTAAGAGAGTTAAATGTTTAAATACAGTAATACCAATCTTGTAAATAAATGGGCCCTATTTGCCAAAATAGTTGAATTTTTGGGGAAAAACATTATTTAACGAATCCTAATTAAAAAATGTGTCACAGAGGATGTTTCCATTCAATTCTAAGAGAGTTAAATGTTTAATTCCTGTAAAACTAGTCTTGTTAAAAAATGTGCCCTTTTTGCCAAAATAGTTGAATTTCTTGGAAAAACATGATTTAATGACTCCTAAATAAAGACCGAGTCAAAGTTGATGTTTCCTTTCAATTCTAAGAGAGTTAAATGTTTAAATCATGTAACACCAATCGTATAAATAAATGTGCACTTTTTGCCAAAATAGTTGAATTTTTGTGAAAAAAACATGATTTAACGAATCCTAATTAAAAATTGAGATACTGTGGATGCTTACATTCAACTCTAAGAGAGTCAAATGTCTAATTCCTGTAACACCAATCTTGTTAAAAGATGTGCCCTTATTTGTAAAAATAGTTTAATTTTTAAAAAAAACTTTATTGGAAGAAGCCTAATTCAAAACTAAATCTGAGTGAATGTTTCGATCAAGTCTAAAGGAGTTAAATGTTTAATTACTGTAACACTAATTTTGTTCAAAAAATTGTGCACCTTTTTGCGAAAATATTTGAATTTAAAAAAACTATTTAATGAATCTTAATTAAAAACTGAGTCACAGTAGAAGTTTCCATTCAATTCTAAGAGAGTTAAATGTTTAATTTCTGTAACACTAATATTGTTCAAAAAATGTGCACTTTTTTACAAAAATAGATGAATTAAAAAAAAAGATTTAACTAATCATAATTAAAAACTGAGTCATAGTAGATGTTTCCATTATATTCTAAGAGAGTTAAATGTTTAATTCCTATAATACCAATCTTATTACAAAATGTGCATGCCAAAATAGTTGCCTTTTTGGGAAAAATAGTTTAAAGAATCCAAATTAAAAACTGAGCCACATAGGATGTTTACATTCAATTCTAAAAGTGTTAAATGTTTAATTCCTGTAACAATAATCGTGTTAAAAAACATGCCCTTTTTACCAAAAGAGTTGAATTTTTGGGAAAAAAAACATGACTTAACGAATCTTAATTAAAAACAGAGTCACAGTGGAAGTTTCCTTTCAATTCTAAGAGAGTTAAATGTTAAATTGCTGTAACACTAATATTGTTCAAAAAATATGCACTTTTCTACAAAAATTGTTGAATTTTTTAAGGGAGTTAAATGTTTAATTCCTGTAACACCAATCTTGTTAAAAAAAGTGCCATTTTTGCCAAAAAAGTTGAATTTTTGGAAAAAAAATATGATATAAAGAATCCTAATTAAAAACTGAGTCACAGTGGATGTTTCCATTCAATTCTTTGAGTTAAATGTTTAATTGCTGTAACACCAATCTTGTTAAAAAATGTGTCCTTTTTTCCAAAATAGTTGAATTATAAGAAAAAAAACATGATTTAACGAATCTTATTTAAAAACTAAGTCACCTGGGTGTTTCCATTCAATTCTAAAAGAGTTAATTATTTAATTCAGTAGCACAAATATTGTTAAAAAATGTGCCCTTTTGCAAAAATAGTTGAAGTTTGGAAAAAAAACATGATTTAACAAAACCTAATTAAAAACTGAGTCACAGTGGATGTTTCCATTCAATTCTAAGAGAGTTGAATATTTAATTCTTATAACGCTAATATTTTCAAAAAAATGTGCACTTTTTTTCCCAAAATAGTTGAATTTTTGGGAAAAACATGATTTAATAACTCCTCAATAAAGACTGAGTCAAAGCTGATGTTTTCTTTCAATTCTAAGATAGTTAAATGTTTAAATCATGTAACACCAATCGTATAAATAAATGTGCACTTTTTGCCAAAATAGTTGAATTTTTGAGAAAAAAACATGATTTAACGAATCCTAATTAAAAATTGAGACACTGTGGATGCTTACATTCAATTCTAAGAGAATCAAATGTCTAATTCCTGTAACACCAATCTTGTTAAAAGATGTGCCCTTATTTGTAAAAATAGTTGAATTTTAAAAAAAACTTTATTGGAAGAAGCCTAATTCAAAACTAAATCTGAGTGAATGTTTCGATCAAGTCTAAATGAGTTAAATGTTTAATTACTGTAACACTAATTTTGTTCAAAAAATTGTGCACCTTTTTGCCAAAATATTTGAATTTAAAAAAACTATTTAGTGAATCCTAATTAAAAACTGAGTCACAGTAGAAGTTTCCATTCAATTCTAAGAGAGTTAAATGTTTAATTTCTGTAACACTAATATTGTTCAAAAAATGTGCACTTTTTTACAAAAATAGATGAATTTAAAAAAAAGATTTAACGAATCATAATTAAAAACTGAGTCATAGTAGATGTTTCCATTATATTCTAAGAGAGTTAAATGTTTAATTCCTGTAACACCAATCTTATTACAAAATGTGCTCCTTTTGCCAAAATAGTTGACTTTTTGGGAAAAATAGTTTAACGAATCCAAATTAAAAACTGAGCCACAGTGGATGTTTCCATTCAATTCTAAGAGTGTTAAATATTTAATTCCTGTAACAACAATCGTGTTAAAAAACGTGCCCTTTTTACCAAAAGAGTTGAATTTTTGGGAAAAAACATGATTTAACAAATCTTAATTAAAAACAGAGTCACAGTGGAAGTATCCTTTCAATTCTAAGAGAGTTAAATGTTAAATTGCTGTAACACTAGTATTGTTCAAAAAAATGTGCACTTTTCTACCAAAATTGTTGAATTTTTAAAAAAATGATTTAACGAATCCAAATTAAAAACTTAGTCAGAGTGGATGTTTCAATTATATTATAAGGGAGTTAAATGTTTTAATTCATGTAACACCAATCTTGTTAATAAATGTGCCCTTTTTACAAAATAGTTGAATTTTTGGGGAAAAACATTATTTAACGAATCCTAATTAAAAACTGAATCACAGTGGATGTTTCTTTTCAATTCTAATAGAGTTAAATCTTTAATTTCTTTAACACTGAATCACATAGGATGTTTCCATTGAATTCTAATAGAGTTAGATGTTTAATTCCTGTAAAACCAATATTGTTAAGAAAATGTCCCCTTTTTGCCAAAATAGTAGAATTATTGGAAAAAACATGATTTTAGGAATCCTAATTAAAAACTGAGTCACCATGGTTGTTTCTTTTCAATCCTACGAGAGCTAAATGTTTAAGTTCTGTAACACTAATATTGTTAAAAAAATGTGCACTTTTTTACAAAAATAATTTAATTTTAAAAAAATGATTTAACGAATCCTAATTAAAAATGGAGTCACAGTGGATGTTTCCATTCAATTCTAACAGAATTAAATGTTTAATTTTTGTAACACTAATATTGTTCAAAAAAATATGCACTTTTTTACCAAATTAATTGAATTTTAATAAAAATGATTTAACGAATCCTAATTAAAAACTGAGTCAAAGTGGATGTTTGTATGCAATTCTAAAAAAGTTAAATATGTAATTCCTGTAACACCAAACTTGTTAAAAATTGTGCCCCTTTTGCCAAAATAGTTGAATTTTTTAGAAAAAAAGATTTAACGAATCCTAATTAAAAACTGAGTCACAGAGGATATTTGCATTCAATTCTATGAGCGTTAAATGTTTAATTCCTGTAATACTATTTTTGTTAAAACATGCGCCCTTTTTGCCAAAATAGTTGAATTTTAGGGAAAAAAACATGATTTAACGATTCCTAATTAAAAACTGAGTCAAAGTGAATGTTTCCATTCAATTCTAAGAGAGTTAAATGTTTAAATCCTGTAACACATATCTTGTTAATAAATTGGCCCTTTTTTCCAAAATAGTTGAATTTTTAGGAAAAATACTTTATTTAACGAATCCTAATTAAAAACTGTGTCACAGTGGATGTTTCCATTCAATTCTAAGAGAGTTAAATGTTTAATTCCTGTAACACTAATCTTGTTAAAAAGTGTGCCCTTTTTGCCGAAATAGTTGAATTTTTGGGAAAAACATGATTTAACGATTCCTAATTAAAAACTGAGGCAAAGTAAATGTTTCCAATCAATTATAAGAGGGTTAAATGTTTAAATCCTGTAAGACCAATCTTGTTAATAAATGGGCCAATTTTGTCAAAATAGTTGAATTTTTGGGGGGAAACATTATTTAACGAATCCTAACTAAAAACTGAGTCACAGTGGATGTTTTCCTTCAATTCTAAGAGAATTAAATGTTTAATTCATGTAAAATTAATATTGTTAAAAAATGAGCAATTTTTTTTTCAGAAACAGTTCAATTTTGGAAGAAAATTATTGAACGAATCCTAATTAAAAGCTGAGTCAATATGGATGTTTCCAATCAATTCTAAGAGAGTTAAATGTTTAATTCCTGAAACACTAGTGTTGTTAAAAAATGTGCCCATATTTACCAAAATAGTTGAATTTTAAAAAAAAATTATTTGAAGAACACTAATTAAAAACAAAGTCTGAGTCAATGTTTTGATTCAAGTCTAACGGAGTTAAATGTTTAACTTCGGTAACACGAATCTTGTTCAAAAATGTGCACTTTTTTGCCAAAATAGTTGAATTTAAAAAAAAAGATTCAACGAATCATAATTAAAAACTGAGTCATAGTGGATCTTTCCATTAAATTCTAAGAGAGTTAAACGTTTAATTCCTGCAACACTAGTCTTGTTAAAAAATGTTCCCTTATTTGAAGAATATTTGAATTTGGAAAAAAAACTTTATTTGAAGAACACTAATTAAAAACTGAGTCTGAGTCAATGTTTCGATTCAAGTCTAATGGAGTTAAATGTTTAACTACGGTAAGACGAATCATGTTCAAATAAATGTGCACCTTTTTGCCAAAATAGTTGAATTTAAAAAAATTATTTAACGAATGCTAATTAAAAACTCAGTCACATTGGATGTTTCCATTCAATTCTAAAAGAGTTAAATATTTAATTTTTGTAACACTAATATTGTTCAAAAAAATATGCACTGAATCCTAATGAAAAACTGAGTCACAGTGGATGTTTCCATTCAATTCTAAAAGAGTTAAATGTTTAACTCCTGTAACACTAGTCTTGTAAAAAAATGTGACCTTATTTGCCAAAATAGTTGAATTTTGAAAAAAAATATTTGAATAACACTAATTAAAAACATTGTTTGAATGAATGTTTCGATTCAAGTCTAATGAGTTAAATATTTAATTACGATAACACTAATCTTGTTCAAAAAAATTTGCACTTTTTTGAAGTAGTTAAATTTTTTAAAAAAAATTATTTAACAAATACTAATAAAAAATAAAGTCACAATGGATGTTTTCATTTAATTTTAAGAGAGTTAAATGTTTAATTTTTGCAACAATAATATTGTTCAAAAAAATATGCAATTTTTTCCAAAATTAGTTGAATTTAAAAAATGATTTAACAAATTCTAATTAAAAACGGAGTCACAGTTGAAGTTTCCATTCAATTCTAAGAGAGTTGAATGTTTAATTCCTATAACGCTAATCTTATTCAAAAAATGTGCACTTTTTTGCCAAAATTGTTAAATTTAAAAAAATGATTTAACGAATCCTAATTAAAAATTGTGTCACAGTGGATGTTTCATTCAATTCTATGAAAGTTAAATATTTAATTCTTACAACACCAATCTTGTAAAAAATGTGTCATTTTTGCCAAAATAGTTGAATTTTTGGGAAAAAAACATGATTTAACGATTCCTAATTAAAAACTGAGTCAAGTGCATGTTTCCATTCAATTCTAAGAGAGTTGAATGCTTAAATCATGAAACACTAATCTTGTTAATGAATGGACCCTTTTGCCAAAATAGTTGAATTTTTTTGGAAAAATAGGTTTAACGAATCCTAATTAAAAACGGAGTAGCAGTGGATGTTTCCATTCAATTCTAATAGAGTTAAATGTTTAATTTTTGTAGCACTAATATTGTTTAAAAAAATATGCACTTTTTTACCAAATTAGTTGAATTTTTTAAAAAAATGATTTAAATAATCTTAATTAAAAATTGAGTCAAAGTGGATGTTTGCATTCAATTCTAAGAGAGTTAAATGTTTAATTCCTATAACACCAATCTTGTTAAAAAAGTGCCCTTTTTGCCAAAATAGTTGAATTTTTGGTGAAAAAACATGATTTAACGAATCCTAATTAAAATCTGAATCACAGTGGATGTTTCTTTTCAATTCTAATAGAGTTAAATCTTTATTTTCTTTAACACTAATATTGTTCAAAAAAAATGTGCACTTTTTTTCAAAAATAGTTGAATTTAAAAAAATGATTTAATGAATCCAAATTAAAAACTGAGCCAAAGTGAATGTTTCCATTATATTCTACGAGAGTTAAATATTTAATTTCTGTAACACCGATCTTGTTAAAAAATGTTCCCTTTTAGCCAAAATAGTTAAAGTTTTGGGAAAAAAATTATTTAACGAATCCTAATAAAAAACATAGTCAATGTGGATGTTTCCATTCAATTCTAAGACAGTTAAATATTTAAATCTTGTAACACCAATCTTGTTAATAGATGTGCCCTTTTTACCAAAATAGTTGAATTTTTGGGGAAAAAACATGACTTAACGAATCCTAAATAAAAACTGAGTCAAAGTGGATGTTTCATTTCAATTCTAAGAGAGTTAAATGTTTAATTCCTGTAATACCAAACTTGTTAAAAAATGTGCCCGTTTTTCCAATATAGTTGAATTTTTGAGGAAAAACATGATTTCACGAATCTTAATTAAAAACAGAGTCACAATAGTGTTTTCATTCATTTCTAAGAGAGTTAAATGTTTACTTCCTGTAACACCAATGTTGTTAAAAAATTTTCCAAAACAGTTGAATTTTTGGGAAAAACATGAATTTACGAATCCTAATTAAAAACTGAGTCACAGTGGATGTTTCCTTTCAATTCTAAGAGTTATATGTTTAATTTCTGTAACAGTAATATTGTTCAAAAAATGAGCACTTTTTTACAAAAATAGTTGAATTTCAAAAAAAAAAGATTTAACGAATCTAAATTAAAGACTGAGTCAAAGTGGATGTTTCCATTATATTTTTTGAGAGTTAAATGTTTAATTCCTGTAATACCAATCTTTTTAGAAATTCTGCCCTTTTTGCAAAAATAGTTGAATTTTTGAGAAAAAATGATTTAACGAATCATAATTAAAAACAGAGTCACAGTGGATATTTCCATTCAATTCTTAGAGAGTTAAATGTTTAATTCATGTAACACCAATCTTGTTAAAAAATGTGCCCTTTTACCAAAATAGTAGAATTTTAGGGAAAAACATGATTTAACGAATTCTAATTAAAAACTGAGTCACCGTGGATGTTTCTATTCAATTCGAAGAGAATTAATTATTTAATTCCTGTTACACTAATAATGTTAAAAAATGTGCCCTTTTTACAAAAATAGTTGAAGTTTTGAAAAAACATGATTTAAGGAAACCTAATTAAAAACTAAGTCACTTTGGATGTTTTCAATCAATTCCTTCTGTAACACTAATTTTGTTCAAAAAATGTGCACTTTTTTACCAAAATAGTTGAATTTAAAAAAATAATTCAATAAATCCTAATTCAAAACTGAGTCACAGTGGATGTTTGCATTTAATTCTAAGAGAGTTGATTGTTTAAATCATGTAACACCAATCTTGTTAATGAATGGGCCCTTTTTACCAAAATAGTTGAATTTTTTGGAAAAAACAGGATTTAACGAATCCTAATTAAAAACTGAGTCGCAGTGAATATTTCCGTTCAATTCTAAGAGAGTTAATTGTTTAATTTTTGTAGCACTAATATTGTTAAAAAAATATGTACTTTTTGACCAAAATTAGTTGAATTTAAAAAAAATGATTTAACGAATCCTAATTAAAAACTGAGTCAAAGTAGATGTTTGCATTTAATTCTAAGAGAGTTAAATGTTTAATTCCTGTAACTCCAATCTTGTTATAAAATGCACCCTTTTTGCCAAAAAAGTAGAATTTTTGGGGGAAAACATGACTTAACAAATCCTAATTAAAAACTGAGTCACAGTGGACATTTCATTTCAAATTTAAAAGAGCTAAATCTTTAATTTCGGTAACACTAATATTGTTCAAAAAAATGTGCACTTTTTTACAAAAATAGCTGAATTTAAAAAGAATGATTTAACGAATACAAATTAAACACGGAGTCAAAGTGGATGTTTCCATTATATTCTACGAGAGTTAAATGTCTAATTCCTCTAACACAAATCATGTTAAAAAATGTGCCCTTTTCGACAAAATAGTAGAATATTTGGGAAAAAATGATTTAATGAATCCAAATTAAAAACTGAGTTAAAGTGCATGTTTCCATTCAATTCTTAGAGAGTTAAATGTTTAATTCCTGTAACGCTAATCTTGTTAAAAAATGTGCCATTTTGCCAAAAGTGTTGAATTTTGGGAAAAAATAATTTGACGAATCCTAATTAAAAACTGAGTCCAAGTGGATGTTTCCATTATATTCTACTAGAGTTAAATGTTTAATTCACGTAACACCAATCATGTTAAAAAATATGCCCTTTTTGCCAGAATAGTAGAATTTTTTGGAAAACATGATTTAACGAATCTTAATTAAAAACTGAGGCACAGTGGATGTGTCCATTCAATTCTAAGAGAGTTAATTGATTAATTCACGTAACACCAATTTTCTTAATAAATGTTCCCTTTTTGCCAGAATAGTAGAATTTTTTGGAAAAACATGATTTAACGAATACTAATTAAAAACGGAGTGACAGTGGATGTTTCCTTTCAATTCTAAGAGAGTTAAATGTTTAATTCCTGTAACAGCAATCTTGTTAAAAAATGTGCCCTTTTTGCCAAAATAGTTGAGTTTTTGGGGAAAAAGTGATTTAACGAATGCCAATTAAAAATTGAGTCACAGTGGATGTTTCCTTTCAATTCTAAGAGAGTTAAATGTTTAATTACTGCAATACTAATCTTGTTAAAAAAGTGCCCTTTTTGCCAAAAGTGTTGAATTTTGGGAAAAAATAATTTGACGAATCCTAATTAAAAACTGAGTCAAAGTGGATATGTACATCCTATTCTAAGAGAGTTAAATGTTTAATTCACGTAACTCCAATCTTGTTAAAAAATGTGCCTTTTTTTTAGAATAGTGATTTTTTTCAAAAAACATGATTTAACGAATCCGAATTAAAAACGGAGTGACAGTGGATGTTTCCTTTCAATTCTAACAGATTTAAATGTTTAATTCCTGAACACTAGTCTTCTTAAAAAAAGTGTCTTTTTTGCCAAAATAGTTGAGTTTTTGGGAGAAAAAATGATTTAACGAATGCCAACTAAAAATTGAGTCACAGTGGATCTTTCCTTTCAATTCTAAGAGTGTTTAATGTTTAATTGCTGTAACACCAATCTTGTTAAAAAATGTGCCCTTTTAGCCAAAATAGTTGAGTTTTTGGTGAAAAAATGATTTAATGAATGCCAATTAAAAATTGAGTCACAATGGATGTTTCCTTTCAATTCTAAGAGAGTTAAATGTTTAATTACTGCAATACTAATCTTGTTAAAAAAGTGCCCTTTTTGCCAAAGGTGTTGAATTTTGGGAAAAAATAATTTGACGAATCCTAATTAAAAATTGAGTCAAAGTGGATGTTTCTGTTAGAATAGGATTTGACCAAGAGGGGGGTGAATTGGTCTTATAAAAATTATTGCAGTTATAAAACACAGAGATAAGAGCAAAGTCACCGAGAGAGAAGAAGGAAGACGAACACAAAGATTTATCCTGGTTCGGTCTCCTTGACCTACGTCCAGTCCTCAGGGCACCCCC
>JANTPZ010150435.1:0-19818 GCA_025593235.1 Vachellia pachyceras | reverse complement strand
GCCCTTACTTTTGATAATGAAAGACCTTTATACCCTTGGTCTTTTATTAAATGACGTATGGGTCCCTTTCTTGAAGGTTTTCCCATCCTCATATCACTATGGGCAATTTTCTTTAATTCTGGAATTCCTACGGAACTCCGTGTACTAAGCCAAGTCTATCCTTACAACTTTCGGCCTATAGTCTTTCTTTCTGTACTATTTACCTCTGATTTCTCTTTTCATTTCCTAGCTATCGGATTAAAATTTCATATAGCTAGCATAGAAATTTATGGATATTACACTATGCCAGTTCTAACTTTAAAATTTCTGGCTATAACTTTCCTTTCTCTATGAACTATTTACCTCTGATTTCTCTTTTCATTTTCTAATTATCGGATTAGCATTTATTTCAGCTGGCATAAAAATTATGGATATTACACATTTGAATTATGAAATCTTATATGTGTGAAAGCTTGTAGTTGTTATGCAATTATTGTCTTGACTTGGTGAAAACTTGATTGATTGTTCTTGTTACACGGCATACTTGTTTCGTTTGATAATCATGCACATAGATATATTATTAGAGTGTTTGCTACTGGGATTTCCTTGAAATCTCACCATCCCCAACTAACCATTTTGGCTACAAGTGCAAGCAAGGGTAAGAGCAAGGTTTATGGTGATTGAAGATGGCATATTATCATGTTCTTGCTTGTGAAAATTATGTATTGTGATTGAAGTTTATGTTTGAGAGTTGTTGTAGTTATGTAATTATAAACCTCTACTTGGTTAGTAAGTGGATATATGATGATGCATGCATGAGTAAGGGCTTAAATGCTAAGGGATGTTAAAGAATTTAACATGCATTGCAAGAGGATAAAACTTAACTAAAAGAGACTTTGGCAAATTTTTAAAGAAAAGCTAAATTTTCAAGTGAAGGGTTCGAAAACCCAAGAATCTGCCCTGTTTTTGGAATTGTGATAAATAAAAGAAAATGAACTCCGAATGACTTGAAACTTTCCAGTTAAATACTACACGTCATAAGCTTTAAAATGAACTAAAGTTTGCTAAATTTGGATATGTAGATCGAGTTATGATTTTCCAAAGTTGAATGATGAATCTGGAAAGCTGGAAAGTTACCCAATGAACAATGATTTTCACGAAATAAACTGTATTATATGGGCAAATTTTGGAACTAGTGAGTATTTTCCTTCTGTAGATCTCATAAGCTTCAAATAGAAATTTGAACCACTCAATTTTGATTTTTCTAGAATTAGTTATGAATTTTCAAAGTTGGGCCAGAAATCTGGAAATTGACCAAATGAACAGTAACTCCATTTTGAAGTTTTATTTTCACTTCTTTGGTCTTGAGTTATCCAATGCCCTAAAGTGGTTCAATAGTGATCTAATATGATGTTTATAAGGGTAAATAAGGAGTGTTACAAAATGCACATGAACTAACAAAATGCAGTATCTACTAAACTAAATGATGTAAATGAAATGCAAAATTAATGAATACATATAGCCTAAGACTGGAACTGAATTACCTAGTCCTAAAAAACAGCAGGGGTTATATGAAAGATTTCCTATCCTAAATTTTCAAAAGAACTACTAACTAAAAATCAAAGAAACAAAGCTCCCCAGCAACGGTGCCAAAAATTTGATCTCTAGTCGCTTAAAGGTCAAATTTAATACTCAAGATTCTGTAGCTAGTGGTTCAATCCTAAGGTTGATCTCTAGGGAGCTTGGATGTCTCTAAGTACTAATTAGCAATTTAATTCAACAAAATGAAGATAGAAACAGTTTTGTCATTCTAATTTGAATCAGAAACATGATCTAGACTACTCTTTATTTGTTTTTCTAGTAAATCAGATTTTAACACAGCAAAATGTGAATGAGAAATGAACTGATATCAATAATGATTCCCATAAATTATAGCTTCTACCTTCATTGCCTTCTAAACTTCTATGAATTCCTTGCATCAGAAAATTAATTGATTTCGCACATTAGCTTGTAACCAGAGAGATATTTAATTGTTTAGCTACTCCCAAAAACATTGTTGATCAACATTGCTCAGTGAATCATTCACAGCATTCAACATTAAACAATATCTTGCCAAGATCAAATGAAGCTAGTCTAAATCAAGAAGGTGATTTATGAACAAATATAATCCAGTCAAGTTGTGTGAAGCAATGCTGAGCAGAAATTCTAAGTCATAGTATGTAATCTCATACAATCGTGCAGATCACACTTAAGAACATGAATCACTGACAATATTTACGAGGTACAAGGAACTCCCTATCTAAACCGAGGCTTAGGCTCTGCCACAATGTAACACACCTTAACTATCCCTTAAACTTCATTTTGTAACAAAGTTGGAACCACTTTTGGGCCTTGAATAGCCAAAAATTCCAAAAGAAATCAAAACTGAAATTTTGTCTTTTAAAAGTTACTATTCACATATTTTGGCCCAATTTTAAAAATTCATAACTAATTCTAGAAAAATCAAAATTGAGTGGTTCCAATTTCTATTTGAAGCTTATAATTTCCTCTATAGGGGAGGGTCATTAACTTTCCCAATTGATACAGTTTATTACGTAAAGAATCACTGTTCATTTGGTAATTTTTCGATTTTCCCATGTTTTCCCATGTTTTTCTTCAAACTTTGGAACATCATAATTTTTCGTACAAAACTCCAAATCTAGTGTTCTTTAGCACATTTAATACTTGCAACATGAACTATTTTTCTGGACAATTTCAACTCATTTGCAGTTCATTTTTTCTACTTCACATCAAGCCCAAGTTCATGGTTTAACCAACTTTACAATCACTTTTTAGTCAAACTTGTTATCTCATGACTTCTTACTTAGGCATACCAACTTGTAAACCTCTTTTCATCATGATTAATCATTCATTTGGGAATGCTATTGACGGAAATAAAGGCTAAATCGATAACTATTATGTGAGACATAGGTCATAGATAGAAAGTACAGAAAATAAGGAACAGAATAGGCCAGAAAGATTTTTGACATATAGGACTAAGATACCGGAATTTGTAAGAACTTCAAAGTTAAGAATGCCAGGGGTAGGAGCAATTTCAGGATGGGTGACCCCCAGGAAAGGACCTATTTGTCATTAGATAAAAAGACTAAGGACATAAAGGTCTTTAAGTATAAAGAGTAAGGGTAAAGTTGGAATTTGGGAAAAATGGAGAAAGTAAGGGCAAAATGGTAATTATGAGAAAATGGAATGGCATTTTGGTCATTTGACAAAGTCAAAGTCAAAGTCAACTGTTGACCAAAAATATTCATATGCCCAATAGACAGAGCTCGACTCACGAAGCATAACCGTGAATCCTGGATTTTTAAGATTCGGACTTGATTTCTGTCTATATAATTTTGAAGGGCAAAAGGGGGAAAATAATTATTTAAGCTACCAAGAGCCCTCCAAAAATTTAGACAAAAATATGAAAAAAAATCCAGTAAATTTTATAGTATTTAATAAATTTATTGCCCAGTGTACGATTAAGGTTATTTCCCCGAAAATCGGGAAAAAGACCCGAAAATCCCTGAAATATAATTATTTCAAAAATTAATTTTGGAAAATCTAGAGGGAATTTTGGAAAAAGGGAAAAGGGCTAGAGAATCAGTGAATAATGTAGTATTTTTCAAGGTCCTAGAAGAATTTTGCTCTCCGATTGTACGTTTTCAAGGATTTTTGACAGGATAAATTAATCCTGTAAAATTTAAGGAAGTTAAGGGGTATTTTGGGGATAATAAAATTTTTATATTCAAGATGAAAATATGGAAATTAAATGAGGAAGAAAATGTCTCCAGAAAAGTATAAAAAGATTTACCGGAATAAAGTTAAGTTTACCGATAAAAAGTGCAATCGGTAAAAGTAACAGAATGGAATCCAGTTTGGTTAAGGTAACCAGATTTTTAACCAGAAATTACAGCCATCATTACTCACTTTTGAAGGGCCAATGAGAAGCAAGCACTTGTTGGATGTGTGGCTTAATTTACACCCTTAGATTATACTTAATTAGCAAGATTGCATCTTAGCCCTTAAACCATTTATGTGAGGATTATTAAAAACAACATTTTCCCTCCATCTTCAGCCATTAAACCGACCCAAGAAAGTAGAATTTTGGGGAGCAAAAGACACCATTCTTGGTGGGAGGAAGAAGAGAAAAATTCAAGGGAAATCAAAGGTATGTGAAGATGACACCTTAAGCTATACATAGAATTGTTCCTTGAGCTCTTCTCTACCTTTTCCATGGTTTCAAATTTTGATTTGGTCTCTCTTTCTCAAGTTTCATAGCTAGGGTTCTTGAGAGCTAAAGTGAGAAAGAGAGGGATTTAGAGCCATTAAGTTGTTGCAAAAGTCTCCTTGAGTTGTAAGGAGCATATTGATATATATATATATTGTTGTTGATTGAGTTGTTTTTGTGATTTTGTAAATTTGGGGAAATCATGAATATATATGGGTGGTGCTGCCCACTTTTCCACTTGAAGTAGGAGAGTTAAAAACAAGCTTTACCATACATGAATGTGAGCTTGAAAGCAAGAAAATGATGATAGAAGTTGAAAAATCCATGTTGGTGAAAGTGTGTGAAGTGTCTCGGCCTAACTGGAAAAATGGGGAAGATGAATTGTTTTGATGATTTTGATGCTTCCAATGGATCCAAAATGAGTTTTTGTGTAGGGTATAAGTGTCCCCAAATTTATGGAAGCATTAGAAAATCATAGAGACAAGTTTGATGTTCTAGGGCTTATGAAATTCAAGGGTTTGGTTAAAGGGATTTTGCATTGTTTCTTGTATTGGAAATGTCATATATTTGATGGCCATTATATTTTCCCTTGTATAGGCAAAGAATTGGTACAAGAGGGTGATTTTCCAAGTGGTCAAGAAAGTTGCAAAGTAAAGAGCAAAGGTAAGAAACAAGGGTAGCAAAATTTTCTAACTCTGTAGCAAAGTTTTCTAACTCTATCTAAAATTATTGTGAAATGATCTAAATGATGTGCATGACTTGATTATACTTATTACATTGTTGAAATCTGTTTATGAGTGATGTTATGCTATGGCCATTTATATTGATATGTGCTTGGTACACATTTTACAATGTTACATGAACTTGAAGAAAGTCATGCAATCTTTTATGTATGTTAGTAAACTTTGCTATTGGGATTTCCAAAAATCTCACTCTCCCCCACTAACCAATTTTTAGGTACAAGTTCTTCAAAGGGTAAGGAGAAAATTCATGATGCATGAAGCAAGGAATTTGTCATGATTATGTATATGGAATTATGTTGCAAATGTTATGACATTTTGGGACTTTCATATGTTATGTAAAATGTATTATGAACCTATGTATGTTTGGTTGATATCTGATGGTTAAGGACTCCTAATTGCATGATCAAACATGATTAAAAGAGGTTTAAGAGTTGGGGTTTTAGTGGAGAAGTTTGAAAATGAAAAGTTTGGCAGTGTTAAAATGAAGTTGGTCAAATCCCTAACTTCGACCTGAGGAGAAACAGCGCAAATGGATTCCAAATGAGTTGAAATTTTACGGAAAAATAGTTCACATTGCAATATTTAAAACAAGCCAAAGACCACATAATTTGAAGTTTTGTACATAAAGTTATAAATTTCCAAAGTTTGAAGAAAATCACTAAAAAAACCTGGGAAAATAGAAAAATGACCAAATGAACAGTGCATTTTCACGAATTAAATTGTATCAATTGGGCAAGTTAATGTATCAATGAGTATTTTCCCTTATAAATGAACTTACAAGATTTAAATAGAAATTAGAAGCACTCAATTTTGATTTTTCTAGAATTAGTTATGAATTTTCAAGGTTGGTCCAAAAAGCTGTGAATAGTAACTTTCAAAAAGTTGAAAGTTTTCAAATTGAACTTTTTGGACTTTTTGATCAAATTGAGGTTTCCCGTTGATTCCAAATCATTATAAAGTGAAGCTAAGGGTAAGATTAAGGTGTGTTACATCGAGCATTTGCAATGCTTCCAGTTATTACTGGCAGCATTTACTCATAGCATAGTGTAAAAATCTTCAACACTCGAGCACTATATTCTAGTGCTCGAGCATTAGCTTTGCTTTCTATCATTGCTTGAAGTATTGACTGATAGCATTGATAAAAACCTTCAACACTCGAGCACTGTGTCCTAGTGCTTGAGCATTGGCTATACTTTCAGCTATGCTTGGACTATTCAATGAAAGCATTGTTTCCCAGAAACACGATGCTCGAGCATTAAGTCCCAATGCTCGAGTGTTGGCATTGCTTGAACTTAATGCTGGAGCATTGGGTGAAAGCATTGTAGAAAAACTGATTTTTGAGCTCAGTACTCAAGCACTAGGTGTCAGTGCTCGAGCATTGGCAAGTATTGTGTTGAAAACTTGATTTCTGAAGCCTGATGCTCTAGCATTAAGTGGAAGTGCTCGAGCATGAAATTACAACGGTCATAACTCTCTCAATTAAACTTTAAACTTTGCAAATAATATATCAATAGAAAATCCTACAAGTCTACTTTCACATAAAACAAGAATCAGTCCAGATATGTTATATAAAGAAAGTTATGAAGGATACAATAAGTAAAGGTCAGAAATAAAGAGTTCAATTTTGACCACCAAGTTTAGAATTTATATCTCCTTCAAATGAAATCATTTAATGCTGTTCTTGATGCATATGGAACACATTTTGAGTTTAGTTACATATGAAATTGGTTTCACATCAATCAGACTTGTATTTTGAGAGATATGAACAAAATACAAAACATATGTCGAGCTAATAGCTGATAGAGGAGGCCGATGCTCGAGCATTTTGGTCCAATGCCCAAGCATCGACTTCCAAGAGGTCAATACTCCAGTATTGTAACTCAATGCTCGAGTGTTGACTCCAAAATATCAATACTTGAGTTTATACTCGAGCATTGCTTCAAGTATTGCTCCAAAAACTTATCATACTCGATTTTTTGAGTTTATACTCAAGCATTAACTTCAAGAATCAGTTCTGAACATCCAAATAAAGCTTAAATGAATGGTTAATATATGTATAATGATAAAACATCTATTTGAAACATTTTAACATTCAAGATGAGTTATTTAACCATATAATCCTCCAATTAAAAGGCACAAATATTGATTAACCAATATGCATTGTAAAAACTTTTTGCATTGTGAAAACATTTTTCTCTTTTATATTTGACATCATCAAAACTAATCATATCTAACAATTTATTGCAACCAATAAGAAGCCAAAAGGTGGTGTATGTGGTGGTTGCATGTGAGCCCTTGGATCAACTCATTAAAGCAAGATTTAATCACAACATTGATCCAACTTCACATGTCATTAAATAAGTTTTTCTCTCCCATTTCCAGCCATTCCTTGAGTGTTTTACAGCCCCAAAATTGAGAGAAAAAGATGCCATTGTTGCAGCAAAAAGGAGAGGAAAAGTTTCAAGAAACTCCAAGGTAAATGGTTCCACCAAGCAATCATACATATATTCTTGATCCTTGGAGCTTCCTCTACCTTTCTATTGGTTTAGATTTTTGGTTTGAGCTCTATTTTTGGTGCTAGAAAGTTAGGGTTCATGGGAGGAAAAATGGGAAAGAGTGGGATTTAGAGAAAAAGATTGGTTGCAAATCACTCCTCGCATGATAAGGAGTTGATTGATGTATATATTGTGTTGTTTGGATAGTTGTATGAAATTTTGGAATCATGAAACCCTGGGAGAGGTGCTGTCTTTTTGGTTTGAGCTCTCTTTTTGGTGCTAGAAAGTTAGGGTTCATGGGAGGAAAAATGGGAAAGAGTGGGATTTAGAGAAAAAGATTGGTTGCAAATCACTCCTCGCATGATAAGGAGTTGATTGATGTATATATTGTGTTGTTTGGATAGTTGTATGAAATTTTGGAATCATGAAACCCTGGGAGAGGTGCTGTCTTTTTGGTTTGAGCTCTCTTTTTGGTGCTAGAAAGTTAGGGTTCATGGGAGGAAAAATGGGAAAGAGTGGGATTTAGAGAAAAAGATTGGTTGCAAATCACTCCTCGCATGATAAGGAGTTGATTGATGTATATATTGTGTTGTTTGGATAGTTGTATGAAATTTTGGAATCATGAAACCCTGGGAGAGGTGCTGTCTTTTTGGTTTGAGCTCTCTTTTTGGTGCTAGAAAGTTAGGGTTCATGGGAGGAAAAATGGGAAAGAGTGGGATTTAGAGAAAAAGATTGGTTGCAAATCACTCCTCGCATGATAAGGAGTTGATTGATGTATATATTGTGTTGTTTGGATAGTTGTATGAAATTTTGGAATCATGAAACCCTGGGAGAGGTGCTGTCCAATTTTTCAATAGATGAGGAAGAAGCGTTATTGGGTTAAATAATGCATAAACAATGTATTAGGAGTGTGTTTATGAAAGTGGTTGAAATTGAAAGTTGAAAATCACAACTTTCCCCTATTGTGCTGATTTTCAGTCAATTTTATTCATGGAGGGGGAGTTTGATTTTCATGATTTTGATGCTTCCATTGGCTTTAGAATGAGAAATTGTGTAGGGTGAAAGTGTGAAAAATAATTTTGGAAGCATTGGAATTGAATTTCCAAGTTTTAAGGGTTTCAAGAACACTTAGATTACCAAAGGATTTTTATTGGAATTTCAAAGTGTTTCTTTGTTTGGAAATGGCTTGTAATTAATGGCCATTATGTTATGAATTATGTAGGTAAGTGAGTTGTGCAAGAAACCATTTGGAAGGTTGAACAAGAGAGCTTTCAAGTTTTAGGAAGAGTTGAAAACTAAGGTAGCAAAAACACCTAACTCATTGTTTATGTTGTAATGATGCAAATTTATGAATTATGCATTACTTGATGTTGAAATTGTAATGATAAGTGTATGAATTTGTGACTTTGATTGATATGGCCATATGCATGTCATTGATTTATTTAAACATTACATGTTATATTAATCATACACACTTATATATGAAAGAACTGTCATGCATCATTATACATGTGTTAGTGTGTTTTGTATTGGGATTTCCACGAAATCTCATCCTCCCAACCTAACCCTCCTAGGTGCAAGCTCAAGCAAAGGAAAAGGGAAAATGCATGAAGAGTAAGGGAAGCCATGTGACTTTTATATGTTAATTATGTTAGAATGTTGAGGATGTTGTAACCTAAACCTCTCATGTTTTGGCTAAGTGATTATGTGAGCTATAGCTTGTTAGTATGTGTGAATATTATGATAAATTGTATGCAAAAAGGAAGCAAATCAAATGGTAAAGAAATTAACTAAGTTGCATACCTAAAAAGGGTCCAATGCCCTTTTTAATCCCTTAACTTTGTGTAATGAGGAAAACTAGTAAATGAAGTCCAATTGATCTGAACTTTGGTGAAAAAATAGTTCATATGGTAAGGTTTTAAACAATAAAGTTTTCTGGAATTGGACTTTTGAGCAAAAAGTTATGGTATGTCAAAAATTGAAGAAAAACCTGAAAAAAATGAAAAATGACCATATGAATAGTACATATTCATGTATTAAACTGTATCAATTGGACAAGTTGGAGGACAAATGGATATTTTTCCTCTATAGGGGTTGTGGTAAGCTTCATTTAAAGACTTGAACCACTTAATTTTTGTTGTTTTGGAATTAGCTATGAATTTTCAAAGTTGGGCCAAAAATCTAGAAATTTACCAAATGAATAGTAACTTTTGGCAAGTTTTGGAAGTTAATTCCTTTTGACTATTTTAAGTTCAAGAACACATATGAGAGGTTCAGTGGTGGTCTCTAACGAGATATTTGAGGATTATTATGAGGTGTTACAAGAAGCCTTATCAAAGACTAAAGGTAAAATTGATTCCCAAACTTAAGAAATAGAGATATAAATGTTTAACGTGATTGAGTACAAGTCTTCCAGCTTCTTAATGCCCCAACAAGAGAGTCATGATTTTGAAAAACAATGAAGTTGTGTGTAATATCCAAGTTATATATATCATGAAATAAAGGCTAAACAAGTAGGTACATATTAGTTAAGGGTCGGAGAGTAAAGAGAAATGAAAGGAAGGGTATATGTGGAAGAAGAAAGTAAAAGAAGGTAAAAGTGTTATTTTACCAAATGTAGAAAAAGTAAGAGCAAAAAGATCATTGTGAAATGTAAGGCAAAAGGTCAAGAGGCATTTTGTTAAATTTAATCACAATATTAGAAAATTGCCCTAAAAAATTAGAAATAAAGGAAATAATTTCATGAATAGTATTTGAGGTAGAATAGAGGTTAAAAAGATGGAAATGAATTCAGAATGAATTTTTATAAATTAATTAATATTTGGCTGATAAATAATTTTTAGCTAAATGTAATTATTTAAAATACACAAAGGTCTTAGATATTTAATTTTAAAGCAAGGAAAAATAGCTTAGGAATTATATAAAATCCAAGAAAGTCTAAAACAGTTTGCCGAAACAGAAGGAAAAGACTCAAAAATCCCTTAATTAGGATTTTGAGAAGAAAAATTACTTAAGGGCTTTTGTGGAAGTAATTTGAGATAAGAAAAAATCATGCATGGAATGATTTTTTAATGACCTGCACCAATCAAGTGATTAGGGAATTCCCGAAAAGCCTTTCCTGCTAGATAAAGTAGCTTTATGGTGACTAAAGTTACTACAATAAAAGTGTGGGGTCCACATTAAGCCGCATGTTGTCTTCTTGTTGCAAGACCAACACTAAGAGAGATATTAGAACCATGTGGTATAAAATATCATAGTAAAGTTACTTATAGAGTAATAGGTGGGATCTACAATTATTTAAAGCACAAACTTGAAGATACTTCTTGAATACTCATTTGTAGCTACCAGGTCAGCCATTGAAGTGGAGAGGAGGAACGCGAGAGGAAGATTCAACCAAGAGTTCAATGTAGGAAGTGATTTTGACATGTAATCTTCAATATTCCTTGATTTCTAACACTCCTCTTTAATCTTATCGGTTTATTTTTGTTGGAAAAGAAGAGGAGGTCCTACAAGAGAGAAAGTGAGAAAGGGTGTGATTTAGATGAAATAGTTGTTGAAATACAACTCTGTACATGATTTGGAACCTATTGGTGGTTGCTTTGGTTTGATGGTTGTATAAATTTTTGGATTTGAAACTCTAAAGGGAAGTGTTGGCTGAACTTACACTTGCATGAGAATGAATTATTTTTGTTGAATAATAGTTAGGAAATGGTTTAGAAGCAAGATTATATAAGTGTATGAAAAGAGAAGTTGAAAAATCATTTTGCCCTTATTTTTCATGTGTTTTGACTAGAACTGTTTTAGTGGGAAGAAATGTGTTCTTTTGATGTTTTTTATGCTTCAAATGGATTTAAAATGAAAAATTGTGTAGGGTAGAAGTGGGAAAACAAGTTTAGAACCAGTAGGATTTAAATTTACAAAGTTAAGGATTTATTGACCTTAAGGCTCAAGTGAGGTTTTAAGGATTTTATAGTGCCATAAAGCATTTTTAACGATTTATTATTGATGCCAAATGCATTATAATGAGATGTAGGAGTTGTAAGTTGCAAGAGAAATTCGCAAAGTGCAAAAGGAGGCCAATAATGTTCAACCAAGACAAAGCATTCAAGGTAGCAAAGTTAATAACTCTTATTTTAATATTGTTATTAATTGTTATTTATTAATTGTTGCCATGTTATATGCTAGTTGTGTGATATGTGAACATGTAATGCTTTGTTTGCAATATGACTTGACCATGTGGAAATTTAATTTAGAAAAATGTTACCAAAGTATGTTCATACATTGCTAGTTAATAAAGTTAGTAATGATCATGCATATTAGTGTTTGTGTTAGTAATATTTGCTATAGAGATATCCATGAAATCTCAATGTCCCAACCATAAAATCCTCTAGGCTAAAGTTTCAACCAAAGACAAAGGCAAGATGGTGGAGACTTAGAAGTGGAGAAATGCAAGAATATATGTGGCATTAATGTTACAAGAATGTAATTGATGCATGTTTAAATTCCATGTTGTATATATATAAACCTCAACTTTGATGCATACTTTATATGTATGAGGTAGTTATGCCAAGCATGCTTTTTAATCATGTGATACTATTGTATATTGAAAAAAGAAAGATTGACATGTCAAATTAAAGGATCTAACACGCTTATCAAAGGCCTATATTGAGGTAATGATAAAGTAGGGCAAATGGATTCCAATTGACATGAAATTGTTTAGACAAATATTTCTATTATAAGGTTTAAAAGTAGCTAAAGTTTGCTGAATTTGGATAGGTATGCAGAAAAATATGGATGTACAAAATTTAGGGAAAATGTAGGAAACGAAAGATGATCATATGAACAGTACATCCTCACAAATTTTTCTGTATTAATTGAGCAATATAATGGTTGAATGAGTATTTTTTTTCATGTAAAGAATTGTATAAGATTCAATTAGGGACTTAAAGCACTTGATTTCAATATTTCTAGAATTAATTATTAATTTTCAAATTTGGTTAAAAATTAAAAAAATTACTAAGTGAATAGTAAAGCGATAAAGTATTTTACTTGGTTGGCTAATTCTAAGCTATGGAAGGCCTTAAAGTGGGTTGTAATTGATCTCTAATTGGTAATAAAGTGGCTAAGAGAGGTGTTAAATTATAATTGAAAGTGAAACTGATCATGATTCCATGTCCTCAAATAAAGATTCTAGTGATGATGGGATTGAATATATTATGAAAGGAGAATGCCTTATTAAAAATAAAGTGTGTAGCCCGATCATTGATGGAGGATGATATGAGTGGCTTGCCGTCTCAATAATAATAAAGTGTGTAGTGTGATTATTGATGGAGTGTTACAAATGTTCTGAGCACTACACTAGTTGAGAAATTGAATTTGCCAACCATTGACACCCTAGACCATATAAGCTGCATTGGTTGAATGGATGTGGGGAAATTAAAGTTAATAAGCAAGTTTTCGTTTCTTTCTCAATTGACAAATATTGTGGTGAGATATTGTTCCTATACATGCGGGACATATACTTTTGGAAAGACTTTGGGACTTTGATAGGAAAGTAAAGAAGGATGAGTTTACAGATAGATATTCTTTTATGATGAAAGATAAACCTATTACTCTTATATCATTGACTCCACAACAAGTTTATGAGGTTCAACTTAAAATGAAAAAGGAGAGACATAAGAAAAATTCAATCTGGAAAATGATAAAAAAAAGAGAGAGAATATGAAAGGTTAAAAAAGAAATTCAGAAGAAGAAAAAGAGTCAAGAGAAAAAAGAAAAGAAGAAAATGAGTTTTATGCAAAATAGAGTGAAGTGAGGAGTGCCTTTTTTGTTAAACACAATTGCTTCTCCTTCTTTACGAGGAAGCCTCTTATAAACAATAACAAAATTAAATATTCTTTTTCTACTGTTGTTGGTTATTTGTTGTAGGAATTTGATGATATGTTCCCCAAAGATATCCCACCAGATTACTACCTTTTAAAGGAATTGAACAGCAAAATGATTTCATTCCAATAGCAACAATTTCTAATAGGCTAGCCTGTAGAAGCAACCTAGGAGAAACAAGGGAGCTTCAAAAGCAAGTGGAAGAGCTCATGGAAAAGGGATATATAAGAGAAAGTTTAAGTCCTTGTGCAGTTCAATGCTTTTGGTGCCAAAGAAAGACGGAACTTGGAGGATTTTCATCGATTGTACAACTATCAATAATCATTGTGAAGTATCATCCCATACCCAAATTAGATGATGCGCTTGATGAATTGCATGGTTTTATTATTTTTTCTAAGATTGATTTGAAATTTAGATACCATCAAATTAGAATAAGGGAAGGGGATAAGTGGAAAATAGTTTTTTGAGACAAAACATGGTTTGTATGAAGGGTTAATAATGCCTTCTGGGTTGACTAATGCACCTCTGATTTTGATGAGATTAATGAACCATGTCTTGCATATTTTTATTAAATAATTTGTTATGGTTCATTTTGATAATATTTTGAATTATAGTAGGAATTTTATGAACACTTGAATCATTTGCAATGTGTGTTTTGAGAAAAGAAAAATTATTTGCAAGTATAAGTGTGATTTTTATATGGATAAAATTGTTTTCCTTGGTTTTGTGGTGAGTGGTAAAGGCATAGAAGTTAATGAAGAAAAGATAATAGTTATAAAAGAATGGCCAATACCTAAAAGCATAATCAAGGTGAGAAGTTTTCATAGCTTGGCTAGTTTTTATAGACAATTTGTGAAGGATTTTAGCATACTTGATGTACCATTAATTAAGATCATTAAAAAATTTGTTGGTTTTTTATGGGATAAAACACAAGAAGATATTTTCATTGCACGTAAAGATAAATTATGTTCTCCATTTTTGTTAGTATTATCCAATTTCAATAAAACTTGAGATTGAATGTGATGCATCTAGATTGATATAGGAACTATTTTGATATAAGAAGGAAAATCAATTGCTTATTTTAGTGAAAAATTAAATGGAGCAGTCTTGAGATATCTAAAGGAGCTCTATGCACTTAAGAGAGCTATGGAGAATTGGCAACATTACCTTTGGCCTAAACAATTTGTCATTCACACTTATCATCAATCTTTGAAGCACATTAAAGGTCAAATGAAGCTAAACAAGAGACATACAAGGTGGCTAGAATTTATTGAGACATTTCCATATGTCATCAAATATAAGAAAGGTAAAGAGAATGTAGTGGTTGGTGCATTACCAAAGAGGTATACCCTCTTCTCTAAATATTAGATTGCTTGGATTTGAATATATCAAGGACTTGTATGCAAATGATACTGAATTTGTTGAAGTACTTTTCTTATGAAAAGAAAGCATTTGACAAGTTTTATAGAGTTGATGACTACTTTTTTAAAGAAAACAGATTGCGCGTGTTTCATTGTTTTTTACGTGAATTGCTTATAAGAAAAGCATATGGGGGAGGATTAATGGATCACTTTGGATTAAAAAGGCTTTCGATGTTTTGCATGGATATTTCTTTTGGCCTAAAATGAAATGTGACATGTAAAGAATCTATTTTAAATGCATAAGATGTAAAAAGGCTAAATCTAGAGTCTTGCCACATGGATTATATACTCCATTACCCATGCCTAGTAAACCTTGAATAGATATTTCAATGGATTTTGTTTTAGGTTTGCCTAGGTCAAAAGGAGGAATGGATTCCATATTTATGGTTGCTGATAGATTTTCTAAAATGACACATTTCATTCTATGTCATAAAATTGATGATGCCACATACATTGTTGGTTTGTTCTTTAAAGAAATTGTGAGACTTCATGGTGTTCCTAAAAGCATTGTCTCTGATAAGGATACAAAATTCTTAAGTTAATTTTGGTGATTTTTATGAGGAAATCTTAGTACTGAATTATTGTTTTCTATTGCTTGTGATCCACAAACCGATGGAAAAACTAAAGTTTTTAATCGAATGTTGACTCAATAGCTTAGAATTGTGATTCAAAAGAACTTGAAAAATTGGGAAGATTACTTGCCATTGAATGAATTTGCATATAATAGGAGTTTATAGTCATCTACGGATTATTCTACTTTTCAAATTGTGTATGATTTTAATCCACTTACTCCTTTGGATTTATTACCATTACCTATTGATGAAAGAATAAGTCTTGGTGGGAAAAACAAGAAATAGTGCAGCAACTTCGTGAGCTTGTGAAACGACAAATTAAAAAGAAAAATAAGCAATATGCATCGAAGGCAAACAAAGGAAGAAGGCATGTTCTTTTTTAACAGGGAGATTAGGTTTAGGTGCATATGAGAAAAGAAATATTTCCACCTCATAGAAAGTTAAAGTTAACTCCAATAGGAGATAGTCCCTTTTAAATGCTTGAAAAATTTAATAATAATGCTTACAAGATTGACTTGCCTGGTGAGTATAATGTTAGTGCTACGTTTAATGTAGCTGATTTATCTTCATTTGATGTAGGTGAATATTCAAGGATGAATACTTTCGAGGAGAAAGAGAAGGATGTGATCCAGCAAGCTAACTCTTCAACTTCAAATGAGTCATTACAAATTCTAAGTAGACCAATTACAAGAGCAGGAGCCAAGAGAATTAAGAAAGATTAAATGGGTTTGTGCAAGAGATTTTCACAAAGCAAATGACAATTAGATCAACAAATAAGGATGAAGAATCCAATAACATCATTAATTTAATTAGAGCTGAAAATGGGCCTACAATAAAGGAGTAGGGACAAGTGCTATACATGGGATACTCATTTTGGACTAAATAATCATATTTTGGACTTAAAATACTGATTATCTTTTGTTTATTCTATTTATGGGAAAAATTTAAATTAGATAGAAGATGTTTTGAATTAGATAGGAGTTTTGAATTGTGAATTAGTTAGGATAGAAATTTTAGAATGTAACATTTAAAAGACGTTGAGTGAGTTTTGAGATTAAAGATTTGCATTTTACGAATTCAAAAGTTGCTTCTTTCACTTTCAAACTTGAGAGGGGATTTTCTATAAGGTTCTTCAATGAACTAATAGACTTATCAAGGTTTGATCAACCTTGTGGCATCTTCCAACACTTAAGGCCTCTATTCTTCTATGTTTAAGGGTTCAAATGGGTCATTCAACCTTTATTTAACTTTCTTATGGTGCGTATATTCTGATTTGTTGTGGGTTCTTAGGATCTTTCCCTTGTTGGTTCACATCAAGTAGGCCATGAATTGTAACTACATTGTGTAGAAAAACTTAAACAACAATCTAATAAATAAAATAAGCCTTAAGATGGATGAAATGGTCGTATTCAGATAGTTGATTGATCACCATAAAAATTACAAAGAAACCACAAATCACGGGCAAGCCAACTATAAAATCCATTTAAGTATCTTCCCCTATCTTAGAAGGGATCTCCAATGGTTGCAAAAGTCCTGCTGGTTGTAAGTATAACCTCCTATGTTATATACAATCTCTGTATTATACTTGAATATCAACTCTTTGAGATCCATGGAACAAGAGATATGGGTTAAACACCCTACCTACAAACCAATCACTGTAACACCTCCTATTTCCCCTAAATCCTTATATTAGATCACGTTTGAACCACTCTAGTGCCTTGGATAACTCAAATTGGCCTTTTTAGTGAACTTGAAAATTTTTCTTTTTCTTTAAAAACGATGTTATGTTCACTGGCCCATTTTCCAAATTTTTGGCCCAACTTTGAAAAATCATAATTAATTCTAGAAAAATTGAAACTGAGTGGTTCCACTTTCTAAATTTATTTTATTAAGTGATCTATAGGGGAAAAATACTCATTAGTTCCAATCCTTGTCCACTTGAATCAGTTTATTCTGTCAAGTTGGTAGCGCAAATAGTTACTTCCAGTTTTTCCCAGATTTTTCGCTTAACTTTGAAAAATCATATCTCATAAAATACAAATCCAAATTTCCCCAAATATATATCATTTTAAAGCTCAGGATGTGTAGTATTTAACTGGAAACTCGTTTGCTATTTTTCATTGCCACGTGAAAATGGTCAGTTTTTCAGGGTCTTTGGAACCCTTTAGCTTTGAAAACCAACTTTTATTAAAATTCACCAAAACCTCTTTTTGGTTTATTAACCCACCTCTATCATGCATGATTATCTCTTTACCATTCCTTAGCACTTTTAGCCCATTTTCATGCATGCATCATCACATATTTACATGCTACTTCGTGTTGAGGTTTAAGGGTTACAATCACATTAACTTCATGGAGAGTTTAGCAACTCATATATTTACACAAAAATCATGCAAGAAAGATCATCATCTTCATTCATCAATAACCTTTTCCTTACCCTTGATTGAGCTTCCACCTACATGGTTAGTTGGTGGGGAATGAGATTTGGGAATCCCAATAGCAAACTACATACTCAAAACATTGTGAATGTGCATAACATATCTTTAAAACAAGTGTATGATCATACAAATATGTGACATAGCAAACTACACTTTATATTGCATATGGCCATAGCACAAAAGTCACATTTCATACACAAATCATCCACTTTAATCATCATACAAATTCATGCAACATTCATAACTCATTTTCACAAAACATAAGAAAAGATTAGTAGTCTTACTACCTCAAAAGCCTTCTCTTTTTCATTTTCCAACCTTGAAACCCTAACTTTTCATCTTCAAAAAGAGGGCTTTGATCAAGGAAAACAACCACTAGAGAGGTAGCAGAAGTTGGAAGGAGTAGAGAAATGGAAAGAGTTGGTTGCTTGGTTGGTTACCTTGAGATTGTGTGAGCTTTCTTCTCTTCTTTCTTGGGAGCTTGGGAGGGAGAGAAAAATCTGACCATGAAGAGAGAGGGAGTGGAAGGTTTTGGGAGAGAGAAATGGAGAGTTTAGTTTTATTAAAATGCTCTTGAAATAATGGATGGATGGGATTAAAACGTGGTATCCAAGTTTTTGTCTGAATGGAGGAGATTATGCCACTTGTCAAGCTCATGCGGTGAGTGAAAAAGTTGTCATCGTTACTCTCTAGCTTGGGCTCCATGACTTCGCTAGGCTACTGGCTTGATTATTATTCAGTTACTTGATCCGATGGCACGCATTTCCGTAAATTAACCTTTATCTGGGTAACTACCTTTTTACTCTTTCGAAGACTTTCTCTCTCATGCGGCACCATTCCCTAAGCCTCCCTGCCTAGGTGGCGCCATGTCCAAGCCCAAAGAATCCCCGGGTTTTTCTCATAACTCATCAAGATTCCTCAATTTGCGTGAAACACAGTAAAATGTGCTTCCGGTAACCAATTTGACTTAAGGGCATGGAAAATTTCTATATTTTCCCTGATACTACAGCCCTTTTCCGATCTTCAAAATTCTTCCCGGACTTTTCGTAGTTAATTTTCTAAGAAAATCCTTTTTTGGGGATTTCAGGTACTGATGTTCTCCGTACTACGAAAAATGCACGTACCAGATACTAAGTAATAATTTTATTAAATACTTTAGGACCCAACTAAACTTTTCTTAGTTTGGGTCTCCGGTGATTGAGGACTCCTGCTACCTCAAATAATTACTTCTCGGTCTTCCAGACCTCCAAAATCCCTTAATTTACGGAAATGCCATTACTCTTTATACTTTGCCCATAATTACAAAAATGCCACTACCTTTCTTACTTCTCTCATAATTACCAAAATTCCATCACTTTTTCTACTCTTTCATAATTCCAACTTGAACCTTAGTTGACTTTGACATTTTGGTCAACTTTGACATTTTTGTCAACTTTGACTTTTCGGTCAACTTGGACTTTTTGTTGACTTTGACTTTTTAGTTGACTTTTGACCAAATTACCAGAAGGTCCTTATTATTTGATGATGTTTTGTGCCCTGAGTCTTTTTAATCGAAATAACCATTTTACCCTAGTTATTTTGGCAAAAGACCATTTTGTCCTTTGGTCATTTTTTACTTAGAATTCTCAAGACTAGGGACTTAGTCAATTATTATTTCTTGTCTGTAGGCATTTTCCTTTTTATTTTTCTTATATATGGGCCTTAAATCATTTCGTACTTTATCAGTTTGGCCTTTATTTCCATTCACGAAATTGGGATATTACAATCACAATATAAAGTAAGATTCAGTGCACAAAACTTGTCTTAAGTCATCATCAAAAGTCATCAGAAATCAATGAACAATAAATCATTAAACTTCCCACTAAAGCATATAGGTTCATAAAATTCATTATATAAATCCTAAGATCTCAACCTACTAAAAACACAATTCATTAAGGACATATCTAATATCACAACAGAATCATAAAGACATAATTAAAGTATGAAAGCCTACAGTAATAGAAGCTATCAAAATGTT
>JANTPZ010150434.1:0-10208 GCA_025593235.1 Vachellia pachyceras | reverse complement strand
TCTGAACAAATAAAAAGGTGAGTCTTTAGCAGTCCCCCCAAATTTTATGTCCGTGAATATACTTTAGTGACTGCCATACAATAATAGTATAAAGTGTTGGTTTGGGAAGCACGTTGTACATACACATATTATTGTATATAAGTTGAGATAAAATTTTTCTCACATACTTACTTCGATTTGCGTAACATCATTCTTCCAACGAATTCCCGATACTTAAATTTTTTTAATGGTTGTTTTTGCATACATTGTGTGATAAATAAAAAGGTGTAGTCCCCGCTTTTTTGTACGAGAATATACTTTAGTGACTATCATCCAATAAAAGCATAAAGTGCTTGTTTGGGAGATATGTTGTGCGCCCGTTGCATATATATATAAGTTGAAATAAAGCTTTTTTAAAATATTTATCTCGATTTACATAAAATCACTCTTTAAATGAATTATATATTATTACAGGCTGAAGTTATAGCCAGGAATTATGATAGTGTAATGGTTTCCTTGTCGTTTTATTTTGTCACTTACCGATCCATGTAGCAGAAACTCGCTAGCTCGTGTATTGGCATAGACGTCATGGTTAGGCTATGCTTAAGTAAGTGCCCACTATTATTATTGTCGTGGTTCGATGTTACGGGGTTTGAGCCAATTAGACACTGACACGCAGAGATGGCCACATCACTTTCGTATTAATTAATTTAATTTCTACACGGCTTTACCTTAGGTGGAGTCCTTTTAACGGGCAACCTGTATCACTATTTGAAAACCTATCAGTTGCACAAGGGCTGTTAACAGCCATCCCCTGACAAACAATTTATAAGCATTAAGGGGAAAAAAATCAAAAGTAGTTTGTATCGTTTAAATGACAAGAAAACTATTACTTTCCAATTGAAATCTCAGCTACTTTTAATTTATTTCTTATATTGGCTTTTTACAAAATAACTTATATTTAATACCACATCCATATCTTAATATAAGAGTTGATTGATTTTTTTGAGAAATTAAAAAACTAAATAAATTGCATAATTATAACATGTATTTTAAATTTTTTTGCCAATAACGTATATTCTAAGATACTTATATATTATAGATCAATTTATAAGTTATATAATTAATTTAAAAAATAATAAATATATCAATTAATTAACATCACTTAATTAGATAAATTAATTTGAAAAAATGATAATGCATAAGTTAATTAACATCATTAGTCTTCCAAAAAAAGTTAACATATAGATAAACCTTATGTATTACAGCAAGGGCCGGAGTGAATGCAGCAGAGTGATCTGTACGTAATCTACGCCATCACATGCATAAATTTATTCGACAAGTTAATACAGATGATGAACTGATTACTACCTGCCGACATGTTGATAGATAAGAAAGGTTGCGATGATTGGAGAACATATTTGTCGCTAGAGTCCAAATAATGAACAAGCTCATGAGTCTAAAAAAGGTGATGAAAAAATCATGCGTACAGAGCTTAAATAAATCAAAGAAGCTTCAATCTTATTTATAAAGTGATTTAATCTGTGAAAAATCACTAAGTTACCTTTGATTTCTCAACTTTAATCCTCCCAACAAGCCAAAATTGCAGAGATTGAAAAAACTGACTATAGAAAAAGGTCTAAAAGGATGGAAAACATAAGTTAACATTTCTTCCACAGTGATGATTACACAATCTCACACTTAAACTATTATATTATAACCTCTTTATATAAATTTTATATCATTACTAATAACTAAGTGGTTAACACTAATTAGCATGCTCATGTGACGTGCGCCCAAAGTTTTATTTTATTAAAAGGGTTTTGGATAAACTAAATTTGGGAATTTGGATAAGGATGGCAGAAGGCTGAAGTTTTAATCGGAAGTATCGCAATATTAAGGTTTAGCAACTTGTTGAGTGGGTCATCAGTCCTAATTGTCAACCCTTTCATCTTTTGTATTGCAGCTTTTCCCTAGCACCATTCATCTTTTGGAATAGGGATACATAAATGCGGATGCCAACTCTTTCGGTGGGGCGTTGGCAAATTTAAAAAAACTTGTTGAGTGGGTCAGTCCTAATTGTCAATCCAAGGTTATTAATTATTCATAGCGACCGATTCGCTCACCACCACCCACAAACCTTCAAGGGATGAAGATGACAAAATTCACGACTTCGCTGAGGATGGTCGACAAAAGGTTGTTAATTGTTCACAGCGACCTATTCTCACGCCGCCGCCCGCAAACCATAGCTCAAGAGATGAAGAGAAATCAGGATGGTCCAATTGATAGTGAATTCATATATTATTAAACTGCTGCAGGAACGTGATATGTTATTAAAGTGCATGGAGTTTAACATGACCGTCCGTTCATGACTTGGAAATGAATTCATTTCTACGCATTTTAAATTCCATTTCTAATTTCACCCCAATTTCACCATATCAAACATAAGAAATGAATTCTATTTTCAATTACACATCGCAATTTCACCATACCAAACATGCTATAAGTGATTGGAGAGGACTTGTCAACGAGACCACGCAGCGCGTGGGTAATAAATATCCCGGGGCGAGGTCAATAAGCCATGTTTGCGTTCAACTAGAGCCTGATATGGTCTTTAGAGAAGACTAGTCGCGATGTTCATCTTCAATAACTAATCTTGTCCCATTCTCATATATATCAAGCTACTGTTTATTATAGCCGTTCGATCGTTGGTCTCCAGGAAACGGGGAATGACTTGTAATATTAAACAACGCTGTTTGGGCAGAGAATAATCAAGTGAACGTGTGTCTCGTAATTCTTGTAGACTAGGCAACATATTAAATTGGACTCATTCCCTAACAGATTAAATTGGACTCTTTCCGTACGTTTACCATTCAGATTCTCACCATCATCGGCATTTCCGTGAACATTCCTCTTCTTGATTCCAACATCACATGTCCCACTATAAATAGGTCCTTAAAGCATAGCAATATCTATCAAACAACCAAAATCTGAATCTTGCCTATAGCACCCATTTACATATAACACCTTTCTTTAGACTTGCATTACTCCCTTGCCCAAAAGTTTATATTGCTACCTTCATTACTATAAATCTGCCAGCTAGCTTCCACATTTTCTTTTAGCATTTTCCTTGCTATAAAAACTTGCACATAGAGATCCATTAAACTATATATGGAGAGAACAAAGTCATCCCTTATTCAAATTCAAGCGCCAACCTATGGAAACCTAATCACCATACTCAGCATCGATGGAGGTGGAATTAGGGGTATCATTCCCGCCACCATTCTCCAATTCCTCGAATCTCAGCTCCAGGTACAAATCCACACGTATAGATACACTTGGAACTCACAAGTTAGTTTGTTCCTGGGGTCTCCTGCATTTACGAGGTCATTTGATTGATTATAATGAATAGTTTTCGGAGTACAACTATAATTTTTGTATCTGTGACATAAATTTAAGTTCATGTATGTGTCTCCCGATATACTTTCTGTTCATGAAAAGTATGTTAAGTTTCTAAACCATGATATTACATTACGAATGAATTGATAGTTGAAGTACAAATTAATTATTTTAACAATAAATTGGACGGGCGTATGCAGGAACTGGACGGTGAAGAGGCAAGGCTGGCAGACTACTTTGACGTGATTGCAGGAACCAGCACGGGGGGTCTCGTAACCGCCATGCTTACCGCTCCGAACGAACAGAACCGGCCACTTTTTGCTGCCAAGGATATCAAGCCCTTTTACCTCGAGCACTGTCCAAATATATTCCCACAAAAGTACACGCACATATATAAACTATCATTTCTCTTTTAGACATAAATGATGTGATTCTGGTTTCTTACTCATATGTACGAATGAATTTCCAGATTCCCATTTGGAGCAATAGGAAAATTGGTCAGATCAATGGCCGGTCCAAAGTACGATGGCGAATACCTTCATCAAGTAGTGAGACAGAAGTTGGGAGAGACACGGTTGCATGAGACACTCACCAACGTTGCCATTCCGACCTTTGACATAAAGACGATGCAGCCAACCATATTCTCGTCTTATCAACTCAGGAAGTCTACTTGTTTGGATGCTCGACTCTCTGACATATGCATCGGCACCTCTGCTGCACCTACTTATCTTCCTACCTACCAATTCAAGAACCAAGATGCCGAAGGCAACGTCCGCGAATTCAATCTTACTGATGGCGGTGTTTGCGCAAATAATCCCGTACGTTGCAGTATAAGTTAATCTTAGTCACGAACAACGTGAAACTATATTCTCCCACTAAATTAACTTTTGGCTCTTCAATGATGCAGACTTTAGTCGCCTTGAACCAAGTAACACAGCAGGTCATCAGTGAAAATCCCGACTTCTTCTCCATCAGGCCCATGGATTATGGTCGCTTCCTCATAATCTCAATAGGTACAGGCACGGCAAAGAACGAGCAAAAATTCAATGCAAAAATGGCTTCCAAATGGGGAGTGTTGGATTGGTTAACCCACGGTGGTTCTACTCCTTTGATCGACGTGTTTTCCCAATCCAGTACCGATCTCGTCGATTTCCATTTAGCCACCGTTACCCAAGCACTTCATTCAGAGGACCAGTACCTTCGGATACAGGTATACATGATATGTAAATATGGCCTATCAACGCAATTAACTAATGCGGGGATAAAATTTAATGCAAGTATTTATACATTTCGATGCATAAATTTAATGATTCCTTGCTGATGGCGGCAACATGCAGGATGATACATTGACGGGTACAGTTTCTTCTGTTGATGTTTCTACAAAAGATAATTTGGAAAAACTGTGCCAAGTTGGCGAAAAGCTATTGAAGAAGCCAGTCTCCAGAGTCAATTTAGAGACGGGTCTGTGTGAACCCGTCGAAAATGGCGGGACCAATGAGGATGCGCTTAAAAAGTATGATATGTATATGTTGGACTTATTAATACCAATAGAATCTATTTCAAGCAAGCCAAACAATTAAATTTACTTCATTGAAATAACTGAAAATATTTATTAACGCACTCTTTGGATATCTGTTGCAGATTTGCCAAAATACTTTCCAGAGAAAGAAGATTGCGGGAAATGAAATCTCCACATACCAACAAGACAGCAGGACCTAATGGCTTGTCTATATAGTTTCCTATTCATTCACCGGCCACCGGATTATTTGATTGTTTCTCACAAATTTTTTCTGTAATATAATCATCAATTTATTGATTCATTTTTTTATTTGATTTCACTGTCAGTTGTAATTCCGTTTAAGATGGTATATTAAGCCTGTATTTTTTTTCTTCATCCTTGTTGTAACTGTGTACTTAATTTCTCAATAAAAGCATAAATTGGAATATGGAATTAGACTTTGAAGGTTTTATTTTTTTTCATGAAAACATAAATCGAATCAATTTATCTTGCTTCTAATATTATTGATTTTGACGGTTTTGAGGTCTAGCTAATTTATTTATAAGCATTTGAATGCCTTGGGCGCATTCCCCTTCATATGGATTCCACAAACTTTTTTTAGACTTAATTGAAGCCAAGTTTATCTTTCTTTTAGGTCATACGAATAATTTCAACACAGTAGAAGAAAACTGTAGAATGAGAAGGGATTAATTGCAAGAGTGCACATTGTGCTAGCCTACCTACTTGGAGTAATATATTATAAAAATCAGGGACCCTCAAGGCAAGACATAAAAATCACTACTCAACTATACAATTGGGTAGCTTGTAATTTTCACATATATCAACTCAAGGGGAAATCAGTGTCCCACGAGGCAAGAAATAGAAATGGTAATAAAATACAGTAGTATTTGGCTGCCCTTGGAAAAAGTCATGAGAAGTTCACAAACGAGGAGGGAGACGCGTAGGTTGAACAAGGAATTGAGCGCGTGAGAATGGCAGCCCAAAACGAGAAGGTTGACTTTTACATCCACCCACGAGTGTGTGGGTCCATGTATGTTGGATCGAATGAGATAATTAGTACTATTACTTAATTAGTGTCATTTGCGATTTAACGAAATTGAGAGTCAAGCAGGAAAATAATGCAGCGAGAATCTTCAGCCGCCGCTGACCCATCTTCATTAGCATAATCACCCTCACAGTTGAGTCCCATGTTCGAAGGGCGGACCTACTTGATCTCCGACGGATGCAGCCATACCCTCTGATTTTTAAAAAATTATGTATGTATTAGTACTATGTGATTTATTTTGTATCCACTCATTTACTAATTTTAAACCCATTAAATTTTTGTTTAAATTCTTTTCAAAAGATATTAAGAACAAATCTTACTTATATTCTTAAAAAATAGTTTGCACATCTGAGTCATCCGTTGAACAAATCCAGGCCCCCAACTTATGGGAACTTGTTGACCAATCTGAGCATCGATGGCGGGGGAGTTAGGGGTATAATCCCCGCCACTGTTCTTGCTTCCCTCGAATCTAAACTCTTCAGGTACATCTCATTTCCATCGTATCCCCATACTTCTTCAGAGAGCCAAGAATCCTTGTATATATCAACCATTATTCCCTTCAATAATATAGTCAAGAGACAGACACGCATGCATGAATATAAATACGCGCACACATACATATCACCTCTCTGCATAACATCTCATTTCCATCGTATCCCCCTACTTCCCATGTTTGGTTAAGAAACAAATTCCTTTAAATCAAATATTTTTTTTTAAATTTGTTTTCGTTCATAATGTATTGTTATCATAATTTTACTTCTTTAAATTTAACTTTTATATTATTCATGCCTTACATTATAAATTTTACTATTTTAAATTGAAAAAAAATTAAGAAAAATAACATTTTATGGATAGGCTTACTAAAAAATCAAACCCTTTTATGTTAACAGGCTAAAATTAAACGAGCAGCCCAAATTTTCAATTTTGGTTAAAGGTTGGTGTATCGTGTATGATCAAAAAACTGACTTAAGCTATACGAACCTTGAGTCTAGATCGCAAGCGCATACGAAGGTGTGGTTAGCCACCTTTCGAACAGCAGAAGCTCATAAGACAAGTGGAGCCATCCTAAGTGGTCAGATATGTTTTTTGCATCCTTGAGATTTCAGTGTAGATAATTATATTTGAGGATTCAACGATAATCACCCCTAGATCTTCAGGGCCATTAGATAGAACGATCATAGGGCATAGATCGATTATTTATATATGTTCGCTCTATTCCACTTTGTATGGAGAATTTGACACTTTTTACACGTCTTATTTTTCATTATTCTCTACTACTCTCACAATCAAGTTCATTCAATTTCTACTCTACTTTAACGATCTCATCAATAAAATCTCTTCTGCTCGTTTTGTGTTAAACCCAGTAGCATGATTTCCTTTTCCTTTGCTGTTGGTGGTCGGTGGACCAATAACTGACTTTCCTTGCTTTAATACTTAACAGAAATTTGCTTTAAGAGTCAGTACCAACCATATATGTACGTATATAACAGCCTTAATTCTCCTATACATACACATGATTCAAATCAATGTATAGATCTATGAATATATACCAACAAAATGAAGAGTGATGCAGTAAAATCAACAGTGTCATGTGTTAGTATATACTTTTATAGCCAGTTGGGAAAAAAGCACATACCTTATATATAGCCTAACATATTTAGAAAGCTATCATTTAACTCATAATAAAATAATATCCTCCCCTTATTTTTTGTAGTAAAAATCTTTCAATATTTAGGACATTTCACTGAATTTTAAGTGTACCAACACTTTTTATTTTTTTAACATAAAATAATGGCCCTAACACCTCAAATTTCATGCAACAAGTTAGAAAATATTCTAATTTGTTTTCAACAACACAAAGTTCAAAAGGTAAATTAAGTGAAAAAATCCATAATCACATCAATAATGTAAATGCACAATTTCTTTGACTTGCCTAATGATCGATGACAATAAATTATTTCCCTCAAAATATAGTACTTGTTTGGGAACTTCGTTCCCCTGATGGTGCACGTAAATCGAGATAAAATCATTTTAAAATCTGTAAAAATCATCTCTAAATCTATAAAAAATATTTTGAAATCCGTAAAATTATCTATTATCAACTTCTACTTTTTTTGCCGAGGGTATTGAACTCCTTCCAACTATTATATTATGCTTATTTTAATTCGATGGACAGCTATATTACGCCTGCACTTCGGTTTCTGGTCGACAAAAAATAATCCCTATTTGTTGCCAATTATCTATACTGATTTTTAATTCTAATCCTGTCTAAGGCTAAAAGGAAAGATTGATCTTATGCTGTCAAATATCTAAAACATAATTTCCACAGGTGCAGTCATATGACCTACCACCGACAAAAAATATCTGATGTGACGGTTCCGGGACACGTGGCATCCATATGAAATTCCAAATAATTTGCATACGACTTCCTCTACCAGGAAAGCCCAAATAATCAAACGGGCCGCCTTTCCAATTTCTCAAACTAGCCATCTCTGTCCAATAAAAAAAAAATCCGTCCCTCTATCTGTCGTTGACGTTTATTGTTTTTTTCCCTTTCTGGTTCTGCGCCTTTGGCGTCTTCGGAGAAATCTTGCTTCAGAAGAAAAGTCAGTGTTCTTTTCTATCACCCTGCTAGGGGGTTGAGAGCGCATGTCACGTATGGAGAGGCTTCAAAGGATGTTCGCAGGTGCAGGAGGCGCGTTGGGGAATCCGCCCCCTGATTCGCCCACCCTTGCTTCAGCTGAGCAGGTTTTATATCTCGTCGTTGGCCCTTCTCAAAATGCTTAAACATGGTTTGCTCTTCTTGAATTATTTCGTTCTTTGATTGGTTCCCATTAAATGTAGTTGATCATAACTTCGGCTAGTTTCTTTTTTAAATTCCAGTCAAGTTAGGGATCCAGGTTTTCCCCTTGTTTGGTTTTATATGTTACCGATTACAAACCCTAAAGTGGGAGCATCAATCGTCCTTTTCTTTTATTTAATTCCTCTCAAATACGGTATTTTAACTCCATCTGCGGGAGTTTCACTTTTGTCATCTACAATTATTTTGGCTGCAATGAAAATTTTAGGAAGGGCTGGTGTTCCCATGGAAGTGATGGGCTTGATGTTGGGAGAGTTTGTTGACGAGTATACTGTCCGCGTCGTAGATGTTTTTGCGATGCCACAGAGTGGTACCGGTGTTAGTGTTGAAGCCGTGGATCATGTTTTTCAGACTAACATGCTCGATATGCTGAAACAGACTGGAAGGTATTTTTGTTGCCCTTTGATTTGTTGAAATCTTTGTGTTCATTTATGAGCTTTTGGAAATGTTGCTGCGACTTTTTTGCACTTCATTGTTGTTTGGGGAAGTTTCGGGAAAGACCATATCAGTCACGGGCTACCTGCCCTGAATATTTTAAGCATTTGTTCCGTTTCAGTCTCCTTTTCCGCGTGAAAAAATTTCTTATGTTCTCCCTTCATAATTTTTTTTTTGGCTCATTCTTATCCTTAGCATTGAAGAACTAGGCTCGAAATTCTAGGTAACAGCACAAAGATAATTGCTATAGCTTAACATTCTTGAATCTTGCCCTTTATTCTAAACCCATCGATTAAAGTTGCAACATTTAAGTGAACATTCATTTTTCTCCTCTTATTGTTCTGTACTTGTATTGCACTAGGTGCAAGTCCAGTTATATCAGTTAATTAAACTGACACTTCGTTGCAAACCAGAGATGGTTGTGGGGTGGTATCATTCCCATCCTGGATTTGGCTGTTGGCTTTCTGGAGTGGACATAAATACACAACAGGTTCCAACTTCTTTTTCATGGTATTCTATGGACGACTCTTGAGTAATAGAATGAATTATTGTATTTGAATTTTAAAGCTGCTTAACTTGCATGATTTTGATTGACAAGGAATGTTGTAATTATAAATAAGCTACAAGAACGAGACATAGATATATTTGTTGGGGTCAACTGACATACTTCGCACTCTGAGATATGAAAACTCTGTATGTTGCTGCTGTTTTGACAAACTCATGCACACTCTACTTCCATGCTTTACCTAATACAGAGTTTTGAGGCTTTAAATCAACGTGCTGTGGCTGTGGTGGTTGATCCTATTCAGAGTGTTAAAGGCAAGGTGGTCATTGATGCTTTTAGGCTTATCAATCCACAAACCATGATGCTGGGTCAGGAACCACGGCAAACAACATCTAACCTTGGTCATCTCAATAAGCCATCTATACAAGTGAGTTTAATGCAAACACTCTTCAATAACAGGACTTAT
>JANTPZ010150433.1:9740-20490 GCA_025593235.1 Vachellia pachyceras | reverse complement strand
AGGGATTTGATTAGATATTATTGAGATATATTAGGGATTTAGTTAGTGAGATATATTAGGGATTTGATTATGATTCTGAATTGCCCTCTAAATGTATAAATACCCTATTAGGGTACATCAATCAATGGGAATTTCAGAATATTTCCTTTCCCCATCTAACACAAATAAAAACAAGGTTGGGTTTTATTATAATCATGATGTCAAGATTTATAATCTGTGTTTGATATTGATTTCAACCAAATTTCAGAATTCAGAGTACGAGTAATTAGGTAATTAAGTCTGAATATCTTCTCACTTACCCTCTCTAGCATTAGGATCCAGCACAAGCTTAGATTCAGAAACAAAGTCATTAGTTGACATTCTTTTTACAGCTTGGATAGTCTAAACACACTGATCATGGAGAATGGTTATAGCCGTTCTGTAAAACTTGTTTTATATTACAGTTCTCATGTCTCACCAACTTAGTTTCTCTGTTGGTATTAGCAGACCAACTTCTAAATTGTTCATGTGCGCTAAGATGAGAGCTTTGTATGTTTCAGTTCTAGTTAATGTCATCTCCATTTGAGAATGAAACAATGTCATTGATTTTTGTGATTTATGTCATTCTAGTTTCTCTTGTTGATTAATTAGATTATAACATTTTTTATGCATTTCAGTTGATTTTAATTGATTTTTGTGATGTATGACTATTTTTGGCCCATTTAGATTTAGGTCTGTTTTATAAGTTAGTAAAAAATTGGTTTTTTCACAGGCTTTAATATAGGCCGTCAAACAGGCTTGTAGCAAGCCACATGCCACCCTATTGTAAAATAGGCCTGACCTATTCAGGGTGAAGCTTGGCTGGACTTGGCCTGTTTCCACCCCTACTCTTCACCTCCATATTCAATTTTTCTTTGACTCCTCTAGGAACTGTTGGCACTATTATGGCTGCTTCTAAAACTTGAAAAGCTTCTACTTGAGACATCTTCAAGATTTTCTCACATATTTACCTCTGCTTGCGTGAAATCACTCTCTCAACGGATTCCCAAGCACACACATTGTGCTATAATAAATCCAAAATCAAATATACCAAGAGTTTGAGGTATTAAGGTAACAAGACTTTGGGATGAATGTAACCCTTACTTTAAACATGAACTTTAGAGCACCTACAGATGTGTTTTGCTAATCATATCATGTTCACTTGAAGCACTTGACATATTTGATCTTATGACAGTCATGTGGGGCTTGACATAAGTAATCTTTCAAATTAATCGATCAGCTTTGTGTTGCCTTTTGCCTTATTTCACTATTTGACATGCAAATTCTAGTTGAAAGTTTTTTTTTACTGATTACTGCTGGGAGTTTTCATCTGGTTAACATGTCTTGTATAATCGGTTAAGGTGCAAATTTGTACCGGAAGTGTTCGCTTAGAAGCGATAATTCAATATTGCCTCAAAAGTTTTTTTAGGTGCAATGTTACTGATGGAGACTTGGTAGTATGTATGGGATACCAAGTCCCACATTGAGTAGAATGGTATGTTCAATGGGGTATTTAAGTGGGTTGGTTCTCCCACCTCAATAGCTATGTTGTTATTTACCCATCAGTTACCCTGAAATTTTAAAATGGAGCAATGTTATTTACCATTAAAAAGTTAATGTTGACCGTTGAAAAATTGACATTGCTTGTTAACATTTTTAATAGTAGGGGGTAATATTGCTCCATTTTGAAACTTCCGGGGTAGTATTGATCCTAAAATCACTTCCGGGAAACATTGCGTTTTGATGAAAACTTTCATAACAAATTTACACCTTAACCCTTTATAATTATGCCCAAGTTTTTGCATCCCAGCTATTCTGGAGGACTAACACAGGATAAATCTGGTTTGAGTATATGATACTGGTAATAGTTTTCTGGTCTGTTATTAGTGATGCCAGTTAACTTTCTGTCTGTTAGAATGAGATTTTTTGGTATATGTTGTTCCTTTTTTGTTAGTTCTCTCCCCTTATTTTAATTCTTTTTTTTTTCATACTATATGTTTTCTAAACTGTAGTTCTCCATCTATTTCGCATATGCATACTCATGTATGTTCATTTCTCCTCTTTTTAAGCAGGGCCTTTTTCAAGTTCATTAGCTTCATTCACCACCATCTTACAACCATCAGGCATGGAGGCTGGTATGTTTACGGTTCATCAGACCGTTGGTAGTGTTTTGTGTTGCAAATGCGGAATTCCCATGCAACCAAATGCTGCCAATATGTGTGTAAAGTGTTTGCGTTCAGAAGTTGATATCACTGAAGGATTACTGAAGCGTCTAACCCTAGTACATTGCCCTGAGTGCGATAGCTACCTGCAGCCACCAAGAACTTGGATCAAAGCACAATTAGAATCAAAGGAGCTGCTGACATTCTGTTTGAATAAGCTGAAAAGAAACTTCGCTTCAAATAAAGTAAGGTTGATACATGCTGAATTTATATGGACTGAGCCCCACTCCAAGAGGGTAAAAGTCAAGGTCATAGTTCAGAAAGAGGTTCTGAATGGGGCAATTCTCGAGCAGTCTTATCCTATTGAGTATGTGCAGGAAGAGCATATGTGTGAATCTTGTTCTAGGATCCAGGCTAACCCTGATCAATGGGTTGCTGCTGTGCAACTTCGACAACATGTTACTCATAGGAGAACTTTCTTTTATCTGGAACAGCTGATTCTGAAGCATGGTGCAGCTGCTAGTGCTATAAGAATAAAGCAGATGGATCAGGGCATTGACTTCTTCTTCTCTAATCGAAGTCATGGTGTGAAATTCGTTGAATTTATAGGGAAAGTTGCTCCGGTAAGGAGTCGTCATGACAAGCAACTCGTTTCTCATGATCCCAAAAGTAACAACTACAACTATAAATATACATTTTCTGTTGAAATTTCCCCCATCTGCCGTGAGGATTTAATCTGTCTGCCTCCTAAAGTCGCGGTTAGTTTGGGAAACCTTGGCCCTCTCGTGATTTGTACAAAAGTCACCAACAGCATTGCTTTACTTGATCCTTTTACACTGAGGCACTGTTTCCTGGATGCTGATCAATACTGGAGGGCATCGTTCAAGTCATTACTTACCAGCAGGCAGCTAGTGGAATATATTGTGCTGGATGTGGAGCCTGTCTCTTCTGAAATTATTGTCGGTGGTACAAAATATGTTCTGGCAGATGCACAAGTGGCTCGCGTATCAGATTTTGGAAAGAATGACACAATATTTTCCATCAAGACCCATCTGGGCCATCTCTTAAATCCTGGAGATCATGCTCTTGGTTATGACTTGTATGCAGCCAACAATAATGATGTTGAATTAGATAAGTACAGAGGACTTGTGCTGCCTGAAGCCATTTTAGTGAAGAAAAGCTATGAAGAGAAGCACCTTAGGAAGCGTGGGAAACCTCGCTCATGGAAGCTTAAATCCCTTGACATGGAAGTTGATGATAGGGGTAAAGCTGACCAGGAGAAGATGAACTCTGAGTATGAACAATTCTTGCGAGATCTGGAAGAAAACCCTGATCTAAGGTTCAACATATCATTGTACCGAAATAGGGAATACCAGCCATCTGAGATGGCATCAGTGACCGAGGGTGAAGATGTTCCTTCTGTTCCATTGGATGAGTTGATGGCGGATCTTGATCTAAGTGAGGAGGAAGATGAGGAGGGTAGCATGAGGGAGTGAACATTTTTTTTTTCCCATTTTGATATGAAATTTTATGAAGTTTTGGGTAACAAAATTTGCTTTCATTTTTGTTTTGTTGCATACAGATGAGAAGGTAAATTTAATATGCGTTCCTTGACCCTATAAATAGGTTATTAAGCTTTGTAAACTTGTTCGAGAGATTGCAGGTGGTTTAAAGTTATTTTTCATGTTAGTGTATGAAGGCCTAGAGGGAATTGGATGACGTGTTGTGTTGTTTGAGGGAATGGTTCAATTATTGAAGAGATTTTTTAGGGACCAGGTGCTAAGAGATATGTTGCTGGATGCATAATCCAGAGTCAGTAGGGGGAAAAAGCAAGTTAATCTGAGGTTAGATTAGTCATAATCGTAATAATATTTTATGCATACTCTAATTAATAAGAGTTATTTATGATGGATTTTTTTTAAACACAAAACGATTCAAATTCAACAAGACAAGGAACAAGAGGAAGATTAACTAGAGTCTCAACAAACGGTCAAATTAATGCGAGGTCCCAAGGGATCTATAGATAATGGGCTCCAATTGTGAATTCTCCGGGATAACCTTATGCATTTGCCAAAAAGAAAAAAGAAAAGGCAGAAAAAAAAAGTATAATTTAGAGAAATTTAGTTAGGTCCCAAATATGCAAGTTATTTAAAGAATGATCCCATTAAAAAAATATTTAATGAGAGGTTCCATTGACAACATGAGGTGTTGTCAACACATCCCATGATGTTGTTAATGCAAGGGCCTCATGTTGTCAATTGGGACCTCTTATTAAATATTTTCCTCTATGGGACCATTCTTTAAATAACTTGTTTATTTGGGACCTAAGATTAAATTTCTCTAATTTATGATTTCTTATGCATTTGCAAACTCACTCTTAACGTTTATTGATCATATGTATTGAGTAACGTTTAAATGTATTTTTGACTATCGATATAAATTTTTGACTAGATAATATCATTTGCAAAATTATGAATGGAAATTCTATGCACAGGGGGAAATTATAATTTATACAAAAGAAAATTTTTCTTTTTATTATGCATTATTATTTACCATTATTAATATCTTAAAAATTTACAATGCCACCAAATGTATTTTTTGTGCATTGTCTACTATCCATAGAAGGAAGTATTGTACTATCTTCAAAAATATTTAGAGTTTCAGAGTACACAAATTTTTGCACACAAGGCTCATTATGAAAAGATAAGTAAAGAATATTTTGTCCTAGTTGGCATAATTTGGTCTTATTTTTTATGACTTGTTAAAAGAGCTCAGTTTATCTTCCTTCTTTGGGGAGAAAAACTAAACTTGCTTTGGGTCTTTTGTTACCTATCATCTAATCATTTATCGCTATCAAATATCAATTTTTTTAATATATAGCATATTATACTACTCATTAAAACACTACCAGAAAAATACCATTTAGTGACGGAAAAATTCATTACTAAATGGCTATTTTCCATCATAAAATTTAAATTTAACGACGGAAAATATTAGCGACACTCGTTTTAACGACGGAAAATATCTATTTAACGATGGAAAATGGTATTTTTCTGATAGTAAAAGTATAAAAAATATGTAAGGGAATGTACCTAATTAAAGATCAAATTGCACAGATAATTTTAAGCTTTGAATTACACTTTCAAAATTTGTTTACAATTTGCATGTGGGCACATTAAATTTTAACTTTCAAATTCTCATGTCCCACTGTACTTCGTTAAATGGATGGTTTTGGGTCATCCACTAACCAAGCGGTCAGATTTTTTTTTCTTTCTAAAGTTATAACTTTTAAAATTAAGATTAAATAAAATAAAATATTATAAAAATAACCATCTTTAATCAAATAGCTAGTATAGGCATCCTCACTTCAATAACAGGTTTGGATTTTCTCTTGCACACATATTTTGTGGCAAAAAGTTATAATTGAAAGAAAATTTTTGTGATAAAATTTTTTATTAAATTACCTCCAATCGTTTTTTTTGGTGGAATGGTAGACCCAACCAACCCGGTATCAGACCCTTTGGGCCGACTAATCTAGGGGCGGGGGACAGTTCTGGATTATTTAGGCTCCAGCCCCCTCCCAAAGGTCCTGCGGGGATCGAACTCTGTTCGCTCTACCAAGCTCAGCCCCAATCGCCACTGAGCCAGGATGACTTTGTTACCTCTAATCTTTAATATAAGAGGTAATTGACTTTTTTTAAAGATATAAAAAAAACTAAACTAATTACTTAGTTATAAAATATATCTGAGATATTTAGATATATCAGATTATGTATCAATTAATAAATCACAAAAATTAATTTAGAAAAAATAATATTTATTAGTCTACTTAATTCCGTTAATCTCTTTAAAAAAGTTAACTAACTTATATATTAAAGACTGAAAGATGGCTTACCTAAGATACCAGATGCTCCAAGAGGAAAAAAAGGATTGAAGGTAGCACTTATTACTTTTCCTTATTGGGTTGAATATAAAAATGCTTTTTATTTATGCTTAATGTGTAAATTTGCGCTAAAATTTTCGTTGACATGTAATATTAACCTAAAAGTTTTAAAATGGAGCGATGTTACCCTTTACGGTTAAATTATTAATTGTTAACATCAATCTTTTTAATAATCAACATTAATTTTCTAAAGGTCTAGGGCTATATTGTTTCATTTTGAAAAATTCCAAACAATATTACTCATAACAAAACTGGTTGATTCTGAGTGAAAATTTCTAAGGGAAATTTGTACTTTAACCCTTTTATTTATTATTTTCACAGAAGATATTATTTTATGAATGCATTTATACACACTTAAAAATGGATTATTTTTTATAAAAAATGGATTATATTTCATTTTTGTGTGTGTGAAAGGAATCTACATCTTTAATTTTTTTGATAGAATATCCAAAACTTTTATTGTTGATCACAAATTAAAAAGGAAACAAACTTAAATCTGAAAAGAAAATTTCATAATTAAATATACAATTTAGTTCTGAATTCACATATACCATATCTATTACAATTAAAGCTAGCAATAAATGTTACAGATTTCTTAAAAAAGTCAGAAATAATAATGATATTAGGATTTATTTATTGAGAAATGCTTATGATATGACTGAATGTTCATTGGTTAATTGTATCTTAGTGCACTGCAATAATTGCATCATTAATAACAATAAACACAAAATAAATGCACAATTGAAAACCAGCCATTGTTTTCTAATTATGTGAGTTTAAAATAAATATTTCTTTTTCTTATAAAAAAATAAAGATGTCTTTCTAGAAGGGACAGAATCAAAACCAGATGAACCAAAATTAGGTTTCGGCCATTTCATTTTCAATTGATGGTGTGTGTGTGTGTGTGTAATACTGTGTATATAAAACCATGGATAAAAAATAAGTATCCTTCTTCAAAAAAATTAAAATAAAATATAGCTTTCAAAAATATAGATTGTATATTATTTATGGGATAAGGAATCTTATGCTCACACTTTGTGCCTTTATGAAAGGGAAAGTTATTAACAAAGTTAAGATATTTATGCATAAATAAAAATGCTGATTTATAAAATTTATACTAATTAGAACAAAAATATTCTTTTAACTATTAGTAATTCATGTTCTAATGTGATATAAAAAATTCATTGACTATATTAAGAAAGAATCCCTTTATGCTCTGATAAATTATAACTGGAATTTAGTTGTCATCTGAAAAAATCATCTAAACCTTCCTATAAACGATATGAGTCAAGTTATTGATGTGAAATAAGTTCATTAAAAGAAATAGTTTTAGTTATAGTTTAGAAACTATTATTTTCCTTTTTTTTTCTTTTAAAAAAGTCTCAGAACACTTGAACTAAATATTATCATGAGTGAAGTAAGAAATTTTTAGAGAAGATAAAATAGATTTGTTAAAGAATAAATTGTTAATAGTATTAGAAAGTTTTCACCTGAATCAAGACTTGATAGTTTAAGTATACAACTCATAAAACCAAAAATATCTTTATGTGATATATTTCAAAGTATATTAACTATTTTCCTTTTTAATTACTTTGATAAGTGCTTATATGATGTCCCCTTTCTATTTTATAAAATATCTTTAAAAGACCTTATTGTTATGTTTAAGATGTTTTGCAAAATCTAAACAATAATTAGTATGTTCTTTTAAAAAAAAGCCCCTAAAAAGGGAATTGCTTAACAGAGTGTAGGGATGAGTAATTAACAACAATGATAACTTTATTCCACTAGGTTAGGTCGATTACAAATATCACATGATGTAATTGTATACTAACAACAACTAATTCTTTAAATGGATTGTTAACTAAGTCTTTCAATAATTTCATTGAACATTCTCTTTGGTACATCTACCCTTTTGAAAAGACACATACTATCCGATATACTTTCCAGCACCTCCAAATCCTTTTTTGTTTATGTTTAAACCACCGCTATTGCAATAATGTTGAAGACATTAACTAATTTTTGTTGATTTATGTAAAACAGGTAAATTGTTCTTATTAAAAAGAGCAAAGGGAGTATAAATAATTCATTGTCACATACTCATGATAACACAGATAAGCAAGTATAAACCTCTCCACTTTACAGACAAAAGTCTACTTGTTCAATATTCCAATTACAGAAGGTTCTCTCACCAAAAACCAACTCACTCCAAATGAATTTCCCATTCATTGTAACTTTTCTGTATCTGAGAATTAAATTTTGGATTTTCTCTATCTAGCATTTATGGTAAAATATTTTAACCTCAGAATTTATTGAGACCCCTTTCATTTACAGCACACAGAATTCATCACAAAATGTGGTGCTAACCCACTGCACATACCCCCCCCCAAACCCAAATTCATCTATATAAAGCACTTCCTCTGACCAAAACCAAACCACACAACCATCTCAATTTCCTCATTGTTCCCTCTGGTTTTCTTCTCTGATCACACCACCATGACCAGAAGGAAGGTGAAGCTCGCGTTCATTGTCAATGATTCTGCGAGGAAGACGACTTACAAGAAGAGGAAGAATGGCATGGTGAAGAAGGCAGATGAACTTGCCACCCTTTGTGGGGTTGAGGCATGCATGATAATTTACAGTCCTTATGATGCTGAGCCTGAGGTTTGGCCTTCCTCCATGGGGGTCCAAAGCACAATTGTGCGGTTCAGACAGATGCCGGAAATGGAGCAGTGCAAGAAGATGATGAACCAAATGAGCTTCACGAGGGAAAGGATCCAGAAAATCAGTGAGCAGGTGAAGAAGACGAGGAAGAGCAATAGGGAGAAGGAGCTGGCCCTGATCATGTATCACTACATGAGCACTGGGATTTTTCTGCAGAATATGACTGTCAATGATCTCCATGATCTAAAATGGCTGATTGAGCACAACCTGAGGGATGTCAGCAGGAGGATGGAGGCACAGGCGATGGAGCCTCAGAATGAAATCCAAATCCAAAGCCAGAGACAGGAACAAGAAGGAGATCATAATGGCAAGGGCACTATGGAGATGAACATAAGCACATTGCAGAGACAACAAAATTTCATGGAACTGATGAACTGTGCTGGGGATGAGACCCTTCCATTTGGAGATTCCAATCTCTACAATGCTTGGCCAAGCCCCTTTTACTTTTGAAAAACATCCTCAGGCGATCTCTGAGGTAGACTAGGCAACAAATAATTTGAAGCAGAGTCGATAATGAATAGACATGTAAATGCGTCCAACCTTGACTTATTTACATGGCTATTCATAATTTATCTAATCTATAAAATTTATTTTGTAGATTAGATCTATTTAAAAGTTCTTTCCTTTATGTTTGTTTTCAATGCTGCTCTTTTCTTTAGATTCCCATTGCTGCAGTGGCTTCATGGTCCGGTCTACCCATTTAAGTTTCTGCTTTATGTTGTTTCAGAGTTGTTATCTGCATCTTCAATGGTGCTGTTAGTTGAGAACTTGAGATCAATAACTCTATTGGCTTAGTTCAACTCTCTCTCTCTCGTTCTCTCTCTACACACAGACATATATATCAATATCACATTACTCCTATCATAGATACTGCATGGATTTATTGATATAAGCAGGAACAGTTGCAACAGTACTGGTTCAGATTTATTATGTATGAATTTAGGCAAAGGAGAATGATGAATAAAAGGAAAATAATTATACGCCAGGCTCATATAACGTAGAAGTATCAATATAAAAAAGGATTATCAAATTTCAATTGGACGAATCGATTTGTATGTTTTTACATTGGGCTTGTTTAGACAACGTTTCCAAGAGCCAAAAGCACATTCAACAGTGTTTTTCCACAAAACGAGATAATCTCCTCCACATATTTACCTTGGCTTGCGTAAAAGTACTTCTCTAACGCGTTCCCAAACGGGCCGATTGTTTTTGTTTCTACTGTTTCATACAAAAAAGAATGTAATGAATGAAATCTCAATGAAACTATCAATTAGAAGGGCTTCTTTAAGGTATTTCTTATTTTGCGATGTTGCTACTGTCATAAATATTTCTTGTTTGTCATGTCAACCGTCAATTATTTGGATTGAATAATACAGAGCGCTAGCAGCAAAGTGTCTATCAAATTTCAAGATAATTGATAGCTTAAGTAATATCTATATTATCATGCAACTTGAAGGTTACAAGTTCAAATCCTAAAAGCAACCTCTCCGCTTTCGGCGATAAAGGCTTATATACATTTGTTCCTCTCCAACCCTGGATCATTGTACACTGGGCCACCCTTTTTTATTTCTTATCATTTCAATTTCTCTAGCATTAGCTCAATTGCAAGTCCTTCAATCTTGAAACGCTTGTTCAAGGACCTAAGACATACAATGCTTATTGAGCTGTGCACACATTCTAGCATGGATAACTTACCCAACAATAAAGTTGTATATGAGATGTTGATAAGGTAAAACCTCCATACCTGCACATGCACCTGAGCCATACAAATGACTCCCCATGCTCAATTAGGTGCCGATAAAGGAATATGGTAATGATCCATAACAAAATTGACTACAGGTTAAGTTTTAACTTCTAACCCTGCTAGTTGTGTCACAACATAGGAGGCCATGTCTTGTCCACATAT
>JANTPZ010150432.1:0-14158 GCA_025593235.1 Vachellia pachyceras | reverse complement strand
AAAAAAAATTGTCTCGAACTAAGATGAAAAACTCGGTAGTCATTGTTTTGCTGGGAGAAAAGGATTTTTCATGTAGTGATAAGAGTGGCGGTGACAGCAGACATCTAAAATTTCGCATCTTCCTTAGAGAGAAGCTTAGGTTTCTGTATCAAGAAAGCCTCTCTGCTGATGATCTACCACAAACCCATTGAAAAGAGAGCTTTCCTAAGTCAGCACCTACTTCCCTTCTGGTGCAAGAGACATATGAGTACAGAAGGAAAATGGAACTACTTAATATCAAGATCACCTGGCGGCATGCTCTGAGAAATATTTTCCAGGCTGTCTTTGCCTGAGTGTATGCAGGTCCCCACCAGGGCAGAACTCCATTAATAAGCAAGAGAATGTCTCTGTCTCAAAGTGTGCATATAATGTCGGAAGAAATGGATGATCCAAAGAATGCAATATCTCTCTTTCTGTCTGAACCCTCAGAAGCTTCTTGCGACTTGCTAGCTCTACTTTATTCATAATTTTCATGGCAAAATGAGTTCCTGTGCCAGACAACTCTGCAAGATGAACTTTTCCTATGTCTCCGCATCCCAATGTCTTCAACACCCTGAAATGTCTCATTTCCAATATCCGATCACGTGCTCTGATCGCTTGAATTGCTTCCCATCTTACATCATTTGCCCTGTGGGGTCTATACGAAGAGCCGTTGAAAGTACTGTTGCTCTCATCACTAACATCACTTAGACTACTCCTTCTATAGATGCTGGTGTTCCTGCTCTCGGTGCGATAACAGGAATCAGTAACTTCACCAATCTCACTTGACTTATCGACTCTGACAGCTTCACTGATTTCAGTATTAGAAAAGCTTTGTTTGGCTTCAGAACAGACAGTGGCAGAATAGAAACTACTCTGAGGACTTGGACAAAAAGTAACCTCTGAATGACAGTAACTCTTGATTGGATCAAACCCTCTTGATGGACCTACAGATTCAAATACGCTGTTACTTGAATCACAATTGGTAGATGTATCAAATGATTCAATGGCACAGATGTTCTTCCCAAAATAACTTTCTCCAGTTTCTGGGAGACTTGGACAGTCAGATTTGCCACCATAGTTGTAATATAGCTTTGACACATTTGGCAAGTCTTCGTACTGCACAATGTTGGGCTCTAGAAAAGAATGCTTTCGATTAATTACACAACTTTTATGATGGTTAATGGGCTTCGTTGCATAGCGATCATGACCATTGAAACAGGACGTAGAAGAAATCCCATGATTTCTGGATGTTCTTAGAGGAGGCCGGGATGGCCGAGGAATCCAAAATGTTGAAGGAGGATTGGAATCTATCGCAGAAACTGAATTCTGAACCTCTGATAAAGGCGCAACCCCATCGACAGGAGTCGCCATCATGAAATTCTGAACACGCACTCTCACATCAAACTTCAATTAAGCAAGAGGAAATTATCGAGAGCTACTTGTTTGAGAAGTTCCGAGACAAAGCTATTAACGGCAGAATCTCCTGCATTAAAAGATAATAATAAGAACGGCCTTGAAGAAAATTCAAAATGCGAAAACAAGAAAATGACGTTATAGTATCTGCAAGAAAGCGCTCGAAGATGGGATCACAAAGAAGATCATATGAATCTCAACCGTCGCAAAGAAAATTGGATGACAATGGCTGGCCGAAAGGGAAGATACAGGACGCAAGTTTCTCAAGAACCACTTCGGTGTCTCGTGGCAGGTCCAAGTACATAAAAAGTTTCTAAAGAACCCAAGCTACATTCTGGTCGCTATACTTGAGAGAGAAGAAAATGGCTAACAAAAAATGACTTGGGGTTCAATTACAGTACATCGCATCAGTGATGTGAAACACCTTCAATTATGATATCCAAGTTCTGAGATTCTTTAGAAACAATCATCGTCTTTCTATATTTAACGGCTATTTCCTCAAGAAACCAGAATGATGTTTAAAGGAAAAAAACCATAAAGAAAGAAACAGAGGTGGGAAGAAAAGGCACCAGATGAGTAAAGAACGAAGAACGTCAATCCAGAGGAACAAGTTGGTACGCTCTAGAGAGAGAGAGAGAAACTCACAGAAAGTAAAGCAACTTTCGTTAGTCTTTCTGCACCTCTGAAGAGCCTCTAACTCGATCAAAAGCAATTGGATAAAGAGGGAGTAAACTAATAAAACCAAAATAGAAAGAAGCTCAGAATCAGAAGACAATCTCTTGGTTTTCGTTAATCTCCGTTGGTTTTCAGCACAAAGCGGGCATTTATCAGTTTATCATTGATGTTCCCTCCAAAAAGATAGCCACCTTTCCCTGCTTTCTTGTTCTTCCAGGTTGTGAGTAACTCAGTATCCTTTATCCGTTTAAACCATTTGTTTTAAACGAGTGTTTTATTACAACTTTTAGGAATTATTGATTTCAAAAAATTAGTTTTATGGATCCTTGAGAGGGAGACCAAAAAACCCCGCCATAACTATGTTGACTAAGTCAAATGTGAAATTATATAGCAAAATACTAATTAATGTGTATTTCTTGAATATTAATTAACAAATAAAGAAAAATGTAATACACATATTTATAAAACCTGACATGTTTTTCGAAACCATTAAATTAATCAAAATGAAAACTTTTAAAGTCAATAATAATTAATTAAATTTATCCGAAAATTCGGGAAAGAAATTATAAGACAAGAAAGCTTATGTAATTTTCTACTTCATATGAAAAATATTCATACGACAAAACTGTCCCCCCCAAATTGAAAATTCTTTTCCGGATTAACTAGGTTCCGACTAAGAATTTAACTAAGATCCTACCATCCTAGAATACAACTCTCAACGAGTGGTAAATGGTTGAATTATACAATCCATGACATTGGAATATCATTCACGCTGACCACCACAGTATTACAAAACAAAATTCACATTACATCTACGTGGCCCAAAAAAAATTAAACACTACATCTAATGCGGGAAGAATAACAGCAGTGGGTGGGCAGAGTCTAATAAGTATTTTGTGGATTAATCCTTCTTCCCTGCCGCCTGTAGTATGGAGTTTCATCAATAGTTCTCCTGACATAGTCCACAAAAGGCTGAGGTGTCCGTGGAGACTTGTCATCTATAACATTATTAAGGCTGCTTCGATCAGGAGTGCTAGGAGCTAAACTGCTTGAAGTAGCAGTAACTCTGGGTTGACGTGATCTCCTTGGCGTGTCCTTTAATACCCAGTACACTAACAGTAGACCAATCCCAATCATAATTGCCCAGCTGACTACATCAATGATGGTCATGGATGGTGTTTTTTGCGCAGGTTCATAATAATTCACGTCTATCTCCATTCTCTGGCCTGTAAAACAGGAAAGCAATCGGCTAAACTTTACCCACAAGATTTTTAGTTCTTTCCCTTAGAAGGACTTCGGGTGTTATTGACTTGCATCAAGATTGTGGGCTACGTATACTAACCAGTTGCTGGCAGTGTAATGGAGATTTTGTCTTCAAATTTTTTGGCATTCAGCAGTTTGATCTAAGACAACGAATCCGAATAATCAGTAAAGAAGAGGGTAGGTCATAATTCAAATGAACAAAAAACGTTACGTTCTTCTATTTACTTTCCAAACGATATTTTACCAAAAGAAATTAACTTCATGCAACAAAAAAGATATTCTTATCACAGTTGTTTCTAGATCAGGCAGTACAGGAAAATAAGTATCCAGATCCTCTACAATCGCAAAATAGACAGTTCATTCATAGTAAGATAGAGAGAGAACAAGTGGATAGAGTTCATTCATATTAAGAAATTAGGCATAAAAGTACCAATTTCAAGTTCAAGCACTGGTGACCATAATTTATGCCTTTGTGTGTGGTTCCAGCATTTTAACTTAATTGTTAAGCAAAGATGATCATAATTGAAAGCACTCACTTCATACTGCGCTGACCCTCCACTTCCAAAATCTTCTTTATGGATGAGATTGATCACAATTAAATCGGTGTGACGCCAGAGAATTTCAACACCTATCATTACAAAGACAGCCTGATGAAAGATTACTAGCGATATACTGGTCACACAATCTTGTACAGCATTTATGCTCAACGTTATGTGAATATGAAAGCAGTGTGTTTGTAGAACCTGCAAGGGTTGCATTACTGTCGCCTACTAAACCATATCCACCTCAACCCAACCAATTTTTCCTTTTCGAGTAAGTGAGGGGGGTGTTTGGTGGGTGAGGGAAGACTTGAGGTCATCTTAGCCATTTGAATGTGTGAAAGCGAAAAATCAAGGACCCTCACCCAGCTACTTTGAAGCTCTACCGAAGCATAACAACTTACCAGTATTTCCCAAGATGGTTATGCTAGTTTTGTTACAGTCTGGCGTCAGATTCAGCTGCATTGAACTCTGGGGAAACTGGGGGAAAACAAAAGGGAATGTTTGTTTTCAAATATGGTTGCCAGATGATCTAGTACTTTGAAATTTAAAAGTTCGAAGTGCACTATCTAAATAGCAGGCATAGCCTAATAAATCAAACTTCTATGACGTACAGAAGTGATAATCCATACTACGGGGAAACAAGTGGCTAATTTTCCTTTCAAGTACGCATTACCTCGCCCATCTCCATTATAGAAAATCCTCCAATAAAAAGTGCTGATGCAGATCCTGAAGCATGATTGGCTCCTTTAAGAGAAGAATACACGCGAAGAGATATGTCTGGTCCCATGCCTTCTAACCTGGGGACTAAGCGCACCAAATGCTCTGGCAAGTAGGGGAAAAATAGGCAATAGGAGTTGCCAGTATCCAAGTCCAACCACGGCTTGGCGTACCTTCAGTAGCACATACAAGATATAAATCTAAGAACGAACTCATTGAACAAGGATCCTAAATAGGAATAATGATGAAGAGATACCCAACAAATGGTGGATCCACTCTACAATCAAATGAAACTCCATGACTTGCACTCGATGCTCCAAAGCTTTTACCATAGCTGTCCCTGTTGCAATAATTCACATGTAACAGTTGTTCAAGGAATGGTCATTCAAATCAAGCGTATGACTTGATTTACTATTCTCAAACCTGAGCTTCACAGAGAAATTATATCCCTTTGAAGGGTAAGGTACGTTTGTCAACATCTCCTTTGGAGCATCCACAGAAATAACATCTCCTTTCAACACTCTAACCGCGGTATACAGTTTCAAACTTGCATGTCGGAAAGACACTGCCCATAATTTAAAAGTTCACAATAAGGACATGATATAATCCATTTAAAGAAACAAACCAAGACAAGAACAACTATATGAAAGTAGACTTTCACCATTCAGTACCTTGTGCTGAACCTTCCCCAAGTGCTTCAGCCATTCCAGATAGCCTGTCTATGGACATTACACTTCCGTTTGAGGTAAACCACTGTCCAGAAACATTATCCGCTAAACCTGCAACATAAAACGCAATGACATTATACTTCTTGAGGAACTTTAGATAATAAAACTATGACAATTTCAATAGGTACACCCAAAAAGCTATAATCATTAGTTTTCCAGACCTGTCAAACGGTATTACAGGTCCAAGAAACCTCATTACACTATTTATACTTTTTTTCAAAAAAAAAGGAAGAAACAATTGGCCTAGGTCAAATAAGAAATCAGTTCTTCACATTATAAAATGAAGCCATCCAACAAGAGATGATACGTCGTAAATAAAAAATTGTCACATTACGTTTTATGCCTGACCAATATGAGAAAAATGAATGAACTGTAGGGGTTCAATAAAGCCTCACCTTCTGGTCAAAATAAATAAATAAAGCCTCACCTTCTGTAACACCTTATCCAAACAACTTATATACTTAACGTTCAATCCATCAAGTCTTATGGTCAAAATAAATAAATAAAGCCTCACCTTTTATGCTAAAGTTAAGAGGACTTCCAATGTGAAGGATTGGGTTTTGAGGATTGATATGGGCACCAACTCGAATCTGAAAAGTTCACTGATTCAAATAGTGCAACAGGGTAGAGAAAGACAAGAGACAAGCCAAAATACAAGGATTGCAGACCAGTAGAGATAAGGAATCTGATTAGAACATAGGTTTACTTCTTCAGGAAGTCATAATAAATAGGTTGATTCAGATAAGTATCAAACATATTCACATAGCCATTAAGAGCCCTAGACTGTGTCTCAAACCCTTCGTGTATTTGGCTATTACATTGAGAGACAATTATTAGAGATATAGAATAAAACCACTGATGGTTCTTCACTTCTTCTACAAGATTAAGCTTCTGGGATAAATTCGTTCTTAATATGTTAAAGAACAGAGAATAAGTCTAAACAAAGAACAAAGGGCATTAAGTTATCAGATGACTTATCAGAGAAGCTAATGGGCAGAAAAAAGATGCTTACAAGCATGAAATCTGATTTTTGTGGCGCTTCACTTAATGAAATACGCATGAGAGCTTTGCCATGCCGGATTGCCTTCAACAAAGAATCAGTCAGCACAAGATCCAAATTAGGTAACATGGCTGAGAAATGCAATTCAGTATCAGAATCAAATACCACGAGAGGATCCACTCTATGTTCCAAAACCATGAACTCATAGATAAAAATTTTCAACATAAAATCCAAAAATATAATAGTACAACTCTGTCCAATCAGCAGGTTCTTGAGCAGTTTGTTACCAAAAGCCCAAAAAAAAAATCAAGAGGAGGCCTATCATGGAAGCATCAACAAACCTTGAGATGGACATTGCCTTTTACATCGTTTGAAAAGTTTATGCCAACAACATCAGGGTAGTTAGTATCAGCATGAAAAGAAACCGCACCATACGCTTCATAGAAAGGATTTCCTGTTCAAAGACATTAACACGGACAAATAAGGACTGCTGCTCTCAGAAAATGAAAATTTACATTCAACTAACAAGTATGGGGAAACCACACCTAGAGCATCATAATAGCTTGTTGGAATTTCAAGCTCAGCGCCAATAGCAAGGTCGGCAACATGGTGCAAAACCTCCTTACTAGTTGTTCTAATTTGAGCCACCTAATCAGTTTAGAAATTACCAAAAGTGAATTGAAACCAGAAAATTAAAAAACAGAAAGGAAAAACCTTTGCACAAAAGATACGTCTCCCAATGTCAAAGTCAACTATCATGTCAATAAAAATGGATCAAAATACAAATCTATCACAATGAGACAAATAGTAATAAAATTTTCTTATGATAAATGAAGATATTTTATTAGTGAGAACAGAGAAGAGATATAAGTAGAAGATAGGTAAAAGATCTCTTTCGAAAGCAATGAATATAGAGAGAAAGCCAGCTATCCAATATCTCAACCAATCAAAATAGAAATTCTCTCTTATCAACATTGTGCTTGGAACAAAACAGAAGCCATGCTCACGTCCCAATCTCATATCAACAAATAAAAAACTGAACGTAACATAATTTAGGCTTCAATTAGCTAAATTAATGCAAGTAATGTACGCTCAGGAGAATATCAGTTTGAATCCTTTTCATATGCTTACATAAAGTCCACTGAGTTAAAAGTTAGAAATATGAGATATTGTGGGAGAAATCAGCACGTCCAGAGGATAGGCAGTGGAGGTCAAGATGTTCAATACTCTCATGTCACAAATTGTCTTTGTTGGATTGACAGCATGTAGCCCACCCCAAATCAGCAGTGTCAGGAAAAGATAAGAATCTCATACCTCAGCAACCTTAACACATGAAGCAATCTCCGTTCTTCCTGTGGTGCGATCTTTTGCTTGAATGCATGCTAGATTATTACTTACAGTTGTCTTTATTTTATCTCCCTCAATGAATATGGAATCATTCTGCAGAGCTTCACTTCTCTCCCCAAAACTTCTCAGTAATGAATAGTTGATATTTCCTTTGTGACTCTGACTATCTAGTTGTGTATAACTTTCAGAAGATGAAGGCAAAAGACTTGTGGATGTATAGTAGGGAGGAAGAATCCAGGTTATTGGAAATCCCAAAGCCAAGGGAAGATCAGGCACCACAGTGATTGATAAAGATGAACTGTAAAACCTTGACTGCATATTTGATCCAGAAGTTGGAAATTTGCATGAGAATGACACGGCAACAGTGGACTTGCCTGCAGATCTGGAAGGGAAAGAAAGTCATAAGAAATAGTGAAGTGATATTAATCAGCAATTCTGATGTATTTCTTCTATTTGCACTTTTAAGTATATATCATACGAATGCTTAGGCTATCAAAAGACTAGGAATTATTATTATATCTGATACGATGATGACTGTCCCAGGAAGATGATAGCCTTGAAAATTCTTATTTAGTTTCAACCCCTCTGTTTCTCATTTCCCTATCTCCTTCTCCCTTCTCTCGTATTGTCTGAATCATAATCTCCCATCTCTCCTCACAGCTCCACTTATAAGAAAATATTTAGCCAACATCAACAAGTGACATAATAAAATAGAACTTATAAAAATTGATGCAACCTACTATCAGTGATATAGAACAATTAGGGATGACTATCTGGTTGATAACTAGATGTTATGTACCTACTATCATTTGTTTAAGAAATATAAGAATGTATACCTTCCGTGCAAGACTTTAATAAAGCCAAGCTCACTGTCATCCAAATAAATACCAGCTTGACTGTCTTCAGCAGCAGCCAACTGGGCGCCATGCTTATCCCCTTGAAAACTCTCCGATCCCAAGAAACTCAGTACCTGTAGAAGCATAAGCCAAAGTTGTTAAACAAACTTACACCTTCAACAGTGATTCCTTTTTGGAAGAAAATAATTAGCCAGAAATTCTGGGAAAGCAAGGGGTGAATGGGTTATTTGCTCAAGCCATTGATCTATATGGGTAGTGCAAGAATAGTGCGATGGCTATGTTAAATCATTTCGGTTATCAATCAGTGGACTGGTTTTGCATTAGCTTTCCCACCTCCACTTAGTTCTATTGGCATACACAGGCACGTGAGAACAAGACATTGATAGTATGTGATCCTATTCAATTCCTCTCTTTTCTCACGCTCGTACACTAATTTCAACAAGTATGACCTCAGTTTTTTTAAAGGTTGGGAGGGTCTCTATCGTCACTGGCATGATTTTCGTTGTGCAGAGTCTGTGATTTTTGCTTCTAGAGTTGTTCAATATAGTACCAAACATCAGCTTTGATGGCAGATTTTCATAAATATAAGAATGGAGTTGCCCACATGATGAGGTCTATGAAGGCTTTTCTCAACAAGTTATGATCCATGCTTTTTTATTAATATAAGAATGGAGTTGCCCACATGATGAGGTCTATGAAGGCTTTTCTCAACAAGTTATGATCCATGCTTTTTTATTTTTGGGGAAAATATCCTGTGCACTAACATCCAGCTTTCAGCTAAACAAGCTTCTCTCTGATCGCCTCTGTTCCTTCCAAAGTTCTATTTTCGCACGGACAGCTATTTGGGGTAGATTTTGCAGTAAGAATTTGGTATTACATTGTGAATGATTTTGGTGGCTCGTGCTATATGCAAGGCAGAATCCAGAAAGTGATAAAGTTTATGACTAGCTATGTGAATTTTACTTGATATGCAGTGAGTGATGCTTTCTTCTGAGAGATCTTTTGTCACTGATGATGCAGTGTATTGCTAAGGGTGTTTGTATACTGAGAAAAGCCTGTCTAATGCTGTCAACATATTGGATATTTAAGGTTTGCTATTGCCTTCTTCATGAGATCTTTTATGTCGTTATAAAAAGCACAAATATTGCACGTTGAATATCTGAATAAAATATACGAGGCATTCTCTCTGTTTTCCTTTTGTTATCTTTTTTATTCAGATATTCAACGTGCAATATTTGTAATTCTATGTTTAAAAATTTCCTCAATTTATCATTGATCCTGTACATCACATCAAAAACAAATTTAGTTTTCATATTACACAGAGAACCATGGCAGCTAGGATTGACAATAGACCATTCCGTCAGAGGCTCTAAACCATGTCAAGGGCCATCTCAACTCAAGCTTAAACTACTAAATGAAGACTTGAGTAGTTTTATTACTACCTCTTAACACACACACACACACACACACATTGTGTTTCTCGAGGGTACATCATGCCTATTTTTCTAATTTTAATGTTTGAGCTCTTCAATTGCATTACTTTTAAGCAAAATTCACATTTTGTTTACAGGTGGAAATATCTGTTCGCATTTGATGAACTTGCACCCTCAAACCAATCTTCAACGCATCAAATGATATAATTGTAGTAGTACTGACAACAATATTACTAACTCTCTATTCAAAGAAGATAGACTTGCAGATAAAACCATACCTTGTCATCTTCTACAGTCCAACGGTAATTTTTACAGAGCTCATAGAAAGAAAACAGATCTCCCTGACAACAAAAGGTGCATGGCATTAAGATTTGAAGTAACGTCAAGTCAAAAAAAGAAAAAGGAAATACATAAATTGGTTGACATTTTCCATTAGCATTTTTGCCGTTACCTCAAGAAAGGATGGATAAATAGACAATTCACGGCCAACTCCAAGTTGTTCACTCTGTGAACGCAATGTAACAGTAGATGGAACTCCCACCCTTAGAGTGCTATGTGCTTCACAAGTCACAGTAACGTCATTGATAAAGACTCTGGCAAGAATTGTCTGTTGATAGTAATGATGTCTTGAATCAAACAAAAAATCTTGTACCAATCAAATACGTTTAAATGCAGAATGCACAAGTGCAGTGTCAAAGAAAACCAATATTAAGTCTAGTTTATTTGCAACAAACAATATGAAGAACTAGTACATGCATTCCACCAGCTACTTTCTTTTGGATAAAGAAACAGTTATGATCAAAAGAACTGTAATTGTTAAGAAGCACAGCAATACTAAAAAATATATGAGGGGAAACAAAAATCTTAACTCTTTCGGATATTCTTATACATCAGCCAAACAATCCCCTTGAAACAAGCATTGGCTATCCTTCATTATGCCATGAAAACCCTTCCACCCCACTAAAACGCCTATCCACTGAGTGGATAGATCCAAGCAATGTAAAAGAAAAACTACCTGCAATAAAGACTCTAAGAATTGGGGAATTTGCAGGAGTCAAGAAATTCAAGGATCTGGAAATAAATCAGCCTAGAAAAGGAGACAAAACTTATAACTAATTACCAAAAAAAAAGAACTCAACCGTAAAGAGGATGAGATAAATGCTAATCATACCCAACTTGTCAACCATCACTTCAAAACTAAGTCGAGGAAGCCCTTTGGTTAGAACATCTACCGCTTGTTTGGTAGGAATATCCAAGTATATCATGCAAATTAGACTACTTTATTTTTCTTTATGCTCGTTATGGCTACGATAAAGAGGGCAGTGAGTAATACCTATTGATTCCTTATTGTCTCAATGCAGCTTTAAAGGGCCCAAAATAGGCATGTTACACTCTTTCATTAAGAATAAAAGGGAAAAAAAACAATATGCATTATCTTATATATATATATATATAACTAAAAAATATTAAGGTCGAGAAGGGTTTTGCATCTTACTGTATTCCCTATTGAAATTGCTGAGAGCCGTCCAGAATATCGATCAATACTTGCAATTTTATCATCATCAATAGAATATTCAACATGTACACCAAGGGTTGGGCCTCCTTTCATGGTAACCTGAGCAGATGAATGAACAAAATCTTGCCATCATAAATGCAACAAATTAGGAATGTAAACTTAGAAGAACACTACTCAATACATTTCTTTCTATCATTACATTCTTAAATCAAACGTGAATTTCAAGGTAACATACATAGTACTTGCAATCTAGAACATACCACATAAGAAGCACCAGGTAATAGGAATACACTTTGAGGGTGGATTCTTGGTGGTGCATAGACTTCCACTTTAAGAACCTGACTCCGTGTCTCAAGTCCAGAATGCCTAATGGCACTGACCTGGTTTCCATGAATAGCCAATGAGATTTGCATTTTCAAGTTTCTTTATATTGAGACAGATCAAATTAACTGCAATGGACAATGGACTTACATAAAGGGTTGTGATTCCAAGAAGTCTCCCCTGGATTTTAAAAGTTGGTGCCGAAACATATCCATCAACAAGACTTGAGGAACCACCATCATCCATGAGTTCAATTATATGATCCTCAATGTGAACCTTAATTTTCATGTAAGCAAACTGCATCGTAGGTTCCAATCCATTCAGTTTTATTCTCCAAAAAAATGCACGGGGGGAGTTTCATGGTAGAACAATAATATTTATGTCCAACATGCACAGGAAATTGAGTGTGGCTTTCAAAACAATAGAAGGAAACAATTTAAACCTGAGAACCATGAAAAGTCCTTCCATCATTAGTACCAACCAACAGGTCAATGGTTTGTAAACTTCCTTCCTGAAAACATCAAAATAGCACATGATGTAGCAAATTTAGACCAAAAAAACAAGAAAAACTTCATAGAAGGCATACCATTAGGCTAATCTTATCTCCTGACATGATTTCAATCCACTCTATATCTGCAACTTGGACCTGTAAAATTGAAGGTTCAGTAGCCCATAATTCAACAAAAGAAGACATCAATTGACAAACAGGAGAAGGCATTGCCTGTGCAAAACTTGAAATTTTAATCCCATTAAGCTGGTACATGATAGAATTTCTTAAACGTCAAACTCAGTCAATGCTTAAAATGGTAAGATTTTACTTGAAAGTAGAGCCTTAACTAGACATGCGAGCATACGCAGCTGAACTTTGTTAATTTGGTCCCTATGGAAGTAAGTTGTTATTTAAGAAAATGAAGCGCATATTATCACACTACAAAACTACACAATGAGCCAAGTTGCAATTACTAATTTATATCACCAACTAATAAGCAAGAGATAACACAAGCGTTAGCCATTCTTATTATGTAAAAAGGGGGCTTGCCTAGTCAAAACTAAGAGTTGTGATTCATAAGCACGCATCCATAAAGATGCATGTGTTTGTGATGGAACCACTAATGCTGTGGGCCACACCTACAAGAGACCGTCCAAGAACTCAAACAAGACACCTAATAGAGAAGAGGCCCAAGGTAAGAGAGTTAGTGGGCCCAGGAAGAAGGATGGCAGTGGCAAGACGGTTATCTAGGGTTGTGTGCCAGAGGAAAAAGGCATGGAAAGAATATAGAACTGGCTTTTTGGGAGAGCTCCTGACCTCTCCAGCGTTAGGAATAGCTGCTGTTTTGATCATTGTTTTCTTTTCCTGTTTGATTGTAATCTGGAACTGTGCTTAGTTAGCTCATTTTCCCTATTCCCTCTTCCATTTCTCATTGAAGAGGAGTTGTAGCTGCTAATAATACTAGCAGTTCCATCAGTTTGAAAAACAGGCTAGCTGTTTCAGCTAGATGATTGGTGAACAAATTAGCTTGCTAGTACTCTCAAGCAGTTTTCTTCTAGTCCATTCAAGCCAACTGAACCAAGGATTCACTGAACTGGCCAGCTGGGTGGAAATACCTGGACTCAAGCATGAATAGGAATCATCAGCAAAGTGCCACCACTAGGTTTGAACCCCAGCAATGGTGCATGCATTTGAAGTTGGCAACCATTTAGTCAATTTTCTAGTTGTATTCCATAAGCAAAACAAGACAATGTTATATAACGTCCTTTCATTAAATATTAATTGCTCAATTTACAGCATAAAAGTTTAGAAAAGGTTAACTATACTGGCAGACTATCTTTTAAACTACTATTTTATGACTGAGGATATCTTGGTAATAAATATTCATCAAGTAAAATTATGAAATAAGAGATATATTCAGCAATATTCTAGATATAATAGTACATAAATTTAATCATTTTCATCTTGAACCATTAATTTCTAATTTCTAATTCATTTAGTTTCTAACAAACTATGATCCACTCTTTCCGAATAATGGAATATTAGTTTCCAGGATCTTATTGTTGTAAAATATAAACATCATCATCTTATATGTATGCAAAATCCTCATAATAAAATTGATGTAGAAAACATTATCTCTATGAGATTACCAGGGCAAGATGTTTTTAAGGAGCATGGAAGGTTTTCAGGAAAACAGGATGATTAGTCAAGCATGGCCCAATGTAAGAGAAAGAGAGGGAATGTATTATAGTTTAATGAGTTGGAAAAAAATAGACTAGAGATAGAAAACCATATAGTTTCCTCACATATCAAGCACTTCAAATTGAGAGGCAAAT
>JANTPZ010150431.1:0-10462 GCA_025593235.1 Vachellia pachyceras | reverse complement strand
TAAAATTCAAATTTCAAAATAGTATCTATCCTAAAATCTAGATAGATATTATCCTAAAATCTAGATAGATACTATCCTAAAAATCTAGATAGATACTACCCTAAAATCTAGCTAATTTGAAATTCAAATTACAAATTTTCGAATAGATTAAATAAGCAATAACTAATCAGAATTTTAGGCCCAAAATGTGATTATTTAGGCTAGAATGAGTCCTCCTATGTATAGCCCATGGTCCAAGCCCTTTCATTTGAAGCCTCCAAGCCTAAAATAGGATCTGCAAGTCCATTTTCAGCCCAAATCAAGTTAATGACGTCCTTGGAGTCTTCATCCTCTTTTGTTGATCCAAATGCCATTTGTTCTGTGAGAACCTCTTGCTTCAATGCTTCCTTAATTCTCTTGGCTCTTGCTCTTGTGATTGGTCCACTTGGAATTTGTAGAGGTTCTTTTGAATTTGATAAATCAGCTTGTTGGATCTCATCATTCCTTCTCTACTCAAAGAGATTCATCCTCGAATCTTCAGTTGGAATTTTTAACAGCTCATTGGTATCTAATGCGCCCTGTTGGATCATATCAAGAGATGGAGCATCTAAGGTGTAATATCCGTGTCTTTTTGTAATTAGAATAAGGGCTAAACAAGTAATAAGGGGTTGGAGTAGGGTCCATAAGTTAAAAGATAGAGAAAGTAAGACTAAGATGTTGTGTAATATCCCAAATTCTAGTGATTGCAAAGGAAGGCTAAATGAAGGGTTACAGATCGGTAAAGGGACCAAAAAGTAAAAAGAGATGAAAAGAAGTCCAAAGTTGACATTTTGCCAATGAAGAAAATATAAGGGCAAAATGGTCATTTTTGAAAAGATAGGGACATAATGGCCATTTCTCAAAAGATAGGAACGCAATGGTCATTTTTGAAAAGATAGGAACAAAATAGTCTTTTTGAGAAAAGAGAAAGGGTGTTTTGGTAATTATGAAAAAGTCCAAGGGCACTTTGGTCAAAGTCTGACCAAAATATCAGAAAAATTTTTAAGGCATCATTTGATAGAGAAAAATTCACTGATCGACTAGTGAGGCTCAGTTCAGGTTAAAATGATATATGTTTCTGTTGCAGGAATTTTATTGATAATTTAGTTTTTATCTATTTAAATAAATTATTAGTCGAAAATGATTATTTAAAATATCTAAAGGTCTCAAACTTCTGATCTCAAAGCAAGGAAAAATAGCTTGAATATTTTCATATTTTATAAAATTGTTTCAAAGAGAAATTGAGAAATAATTTCCCTGATCGGAGAGAAAAGGCTCGAAAAAAGCCTAAATTAGGGTTTTCTTCAAAAATTAATTAAAGGCATTCCGGGAAGCGATTTGAGGAAAGAAAAAGTGTGGAGAGTATCAAGAAGAATTTTAGAAATTTTTGGTGACCCCAAATCAGGTTAACAGTCAGAAAATTGCCTAAACGTATTTTTAGAAGCATAAAGTAACTCTATAGAAACATAAAGTTTCCAAAATTAAGATTGTCACAAATGTGTTTTGCCACATGTTATAGTCTTAATTGAGAAGAAAAAAAGGAGAAATAAATATATCAAACAAGTGGTAGAATTTATCACAATAAAGTTACTTTATCAGTCCAAGTTGTACAGGATTAAGGATACTTGTCACCACCCTATTTTGGCACATGTGGGTAGATTTTTCCCTTCAATTGGTAGCCCATTAATGTCAATTAAGACAGAATAAAAGTGAGAGTATGTGCTGTCCAAATAATGGCAATTGGATCACAAGTTTAATACATGATTAAACTCCACCCTTGGATCATTTTTGGCGTAATTAAAGCTGATTATTCCCTTCACTTCCAGCCATTAATTTCATGCATCATGAGCCCCAAAATAGAGAGAAAATGGTGTGAAGAGCATCCATGGAAGAGGAGAAAAATCTCTAAGAAATCCAAGTTGGGTTGTGATGCAATCTTTTGCAAGTTCTTGCTCCTTGGACCTTCCTCTTCACTTCTATCAGTTTAGTTTCTTGGATTATGCTTGATTTTAGCTACTGGAATGTTAGGGTTTTAGTGAGAGAAAATGGAAAAGAGAAAGATTTAGAGAAAATAGATGTTAGAAATCAACTCTATGCATGATTTGGAATTGATTGGTGGTTGTTTTGTGATTGTTTGAGTTGTGTATGAAATTTGAGTATGAAGTTACTATTCACACAGCTTTGTTTGGCATTGTCCATGCAGAAGAAATGATGGTTTTGTGATGTTTAATGATGGGAAAATAGTTTAGCTTTGTGCTTATGCATGTATGTAAAGCCAGAAGTTGAAAAATCATATTTTCCCAATGTATGAGTATTTTCAGCTTGCAGGGTAAATTGATGAAGGAATGTGATTTTGATATTCTTGATGCTTCCAATGAGTTTAAAATGCAAAATTGTGTAGAGTCTAAGTGAGAAAAAGGATTTTGGAAGCATTAGAAATAATTTTGGCAAAGTTAGGGTTCAAAAACCCTAAGTAGTGCAAGAGAAATTCTAAGAGGATTCTAAGTGTTTTAGTACATGGATTGTGATCTATTGTTAATGTCAGTTGCATCATTTAATGTATGTGTAGGAGGATATTTCCAAGTGAATGTTCCAAAAGTGCAACAAGAAAGCCATTAAAGAGTAAGGGAGATTAAGTAATCAAGGTACCAAATTCTCTAACTTTTACATTTACATTGTTATTAATTGTTAATTGCCATGTTGATGCTATATGATTGATGAATGAACATGCAGGTCCTTGTTTGATGATTGATGATAAAAATATGCTTTGGCAAAGTAATCATGTAAGAGGATGAGGTTAGTGTTGCATGTGTAGTTTCCATGGCTTTTTATTTATTGCACAATTAAAATTTTGCATGTTAATGCATTAAAGTTATTTGCTACTAAGATTCCATGAATCTCATGCTCCCATAATAATACCTTTTAGGGCTAAGTTCAAGAGCAAGAGCAAAGGAAGAGTAAAGGTAAGGTTATAGTTTGAATGGCAAGCCAAGTAGAATTAATTAGGTGCACTTTGGATTATTGTATTGTAAACTCTTACACTACAAAATATGATGAATGTACTATGTAATATACCAAGCATGCTATATTATTATGTAAATTAATTAGATACATAGAGGGGAAGAATGAAAGCATGCAGAAGAATCTAAAAAGAGTTCAAAGCCTTTCTCAAAGAGCAAAGTTGAGGTGACAGTGAAAAATAGCAAATGAAGTCCAAATATATGAAAATTTTCAGTTAAATACTACACACTTCAAGGTTTAAAATAAGCTAAAGTTTACTGGATTTGGATGTGTAGGTAAAAAGTTATGATTTTCCAAATTTGAAAGAAAAATTTGGAAAATGTAAAAATGACCAAATGAACAGTGTTTATTCATGCAATAAACTGTATTAATTGGTCAAGAAATTGATTAAATACATATTTTCCCCTATAGAGGACTTCATAATCTTCATTTCGAGACTTGAACCACTCAATTTGGATTTTTCTAGGATAAGTTATGAATATTCAAAGTTGATCAAAATTTCAGGATTTACGAAGTGAACAGTAACTCAAACCAAAGTTTTAAATTTTAACTCGGTTAGCTAATTCTAAGTATTTGATGATTATAAGTGGTTCACAATCAGTCTCTAATATAAAGTAAAGTACGTTAAGAAAGGTGTTACACTATGTTTGAAATTAAGGACCTAAGTGTAATTCTCAAAGATGGACTAAAGTGGAAATTTTGAAAGAAATTCAAGGGCATTTTAGCAAATAAGTCAAATTAAAGAAAAAATAGCTTGATAATTCTAGTATTTTATAAAATTGTTTTCAAGAGAAAGTGAGAAATAATTTCCCTGACCGGAAAGAAAAGGTCAGGAAAAACCCTAAATTAGGGTTTCTTTCAAAAATTAATTAAAGACAATATGAAAATCCATTTTAGGAAAGAAAAATTATGAGCATATTGGTAAGAACTTTAGGAATTTTTGGTGACCTCAAATCAGGTTAACAATCACAAAATCGTATAAACACATTTTTGGAAGCATTTAGTAACTTTATGGAAACATAAAGTTTCCATAAGTAAAAATGGTTATGATTGAATTGTGCCACTTGTGATGGTTATATTTGAAGACCAAAAAGAGGAATAAATATCTCAAATAAGTGGAAGAATTTATCATAACAAAATTACTTTAACAGTCTAATTTGTATAGAATTAAGAGACACTTGTCACCAACATAATTTAGCATATGAGGACAGATTTTTCTTCTCATTTTCAGGAAATTAAAGTTGATTAATGAGGGTAGAAAAGATGACTTATGTGCTGCTCAAATACCAACCATTGGATTACAAGTTTAATGCAAGATTAAATCATAACCATTGGATCATTTTGGCTTGTCATTAAAACCACCTTTCTTCACCATTTCCTGCTATCATTTTTGCATAAAACCAGTCCCAAAATAGTGAGAGAAGTGGTGGACAAAGAGAAAGCCACTAGAGAGGAAAAAGCTTCAAGAAATTCAAAGTAATATGGGTTTTGATGAAATTCCTTGCATATTCTTACTCCTTAAGCCTTCCTCTTCACTTCTATCGGTTTATTTTCTTGCATTTGATGGAATTTGGCTATTGAAAAGATAGGTTTTGATGAAAGAAAATGAGAGAGAGGGATTTAGATCTAGTGATTGTTACAAGTTAAAAGTTGATTGGTGTGTGTTTTGTGTTAGATTGAAGCTTGTATGAATTTTGGGAATCATGAAACCCTAGGGGAGGTGCCATCCAATTTTCATTTGAAAAGGGAGTGATGTTTTGAATGAAATGGTGCATGGAAATTGGTTTATGTAAGTATAAGAAGTAAGAAGTTGAAAATCACATTTTCCCTTTTATATGGATTTTTCATTCAGTTCAAAAGTAGTAGGAAGGAATAATTTTTTTATAATTTTGATGCTTCCATTGGCTTCAAAATTAAAAATTGTGTAGGGTAAAAGTGAGAAAATGATTTCAAAAGCAATGGAATTAATTTTGACAAGTTTAAGGGCACAAGGGCTCTTAAAATTCAAGAAGAGTTTTGCACTGTTTTTAATGTGTTTCAGGCTTGATAATGGTTTGTTATTAATGTCCATTGCATTATTTTATGTGTAGGAAAGTGAATTGTCTAGGAAACATTCTGGAGGTGTCTCTGTGTGCCTAAGTTGCGGCCTAACTATCTCTAGTCACCAATTGGATGTATTTTTAGAAGATGTGTGTTTTATCCCATGTCACGATGTAATTTTCCTAGGTTATGACTTTACTATTCCATGTCCTGACTTTACTGTCCTACGTCACGACCTCATGGTGTGTTAGTAAAACTATGTATTTTGGATTAGGTTATTCTACTACTACACATATAGGAAGGAGAAATTCTATAAATCTATAGTCAAGAGCCTCACCACTTCTCTCTCTAGCCTCCACTCATTTATCCCCCATTTTTCTCCATTTTCCGCCCTTTCTTGCAATTCCAAAATGATCAAATCACTTCCACCACCTTCTCCTCCATATTTCCATCCCCCTTTTAGGCTTCCCTAATGGTAGAACAAACTTGGAGTGATCGCAGCGAGTTAGGAGATATAAGAGGCTAAATTCCTTGGTCATTTTGTGATGGAGGATAAAGCTTTAGCTCATAGACACAGTACGAGAGTCTTCTTAGTCTAGTTCCATGTTTGAACAATTGTTGGACATTTTTAGATTTAGGAATTCCTACTATTATGTAAACCTTGATTACCGATTGGTAAATCTTGTGACTAGATTATGTGATTGGATTGGATAGGATGATTCATTGTGATTAATTGATTGTCGATTGTTATTAATAGTTAAATTGTTTACTTGATTTCCATGACTATATGGGCATGACGTCTTTTAGATGTTTGCCTAGAAATCCCTTTCATAGGGCTAGCACAAAACAATCTTTCTTCATGTAGCTTGAATTCAATTATTATGTCTCATATGTCCTAAATTCAACCAAAAATACACTTTCACTTGACGAATCTAATCCCTCTCAAGTCAACATAAGACGTAAATCATCTTTCTCATATGCATGGTATCCACACTTATGAAATCACAAAATTGATATCATAAGGGACAATTCACAGACACCAGTATAGTTGTGTATTTTATAGGTAATCTTCCTTTCGCCCGTATATCATTTTGATTTACATCAACCGCTTTCCTAACATAGTACCTTGTATCGCATCCATCATGATAATATGATGTACATTAAGGCAGCAGTCATTGAAGTATACCTCCATGATAATGTCAAAGTCAAAGGACATAAATAGAAATATCAATTTCTTGGGACTCACACAGTAATGAAGTAGGGATCCATTTGCTTGCTTCCCTTTTGCGGTTCTATAATACATGTGGTATGAATCACATGCTACGGTGTTTCTCTTATACTATAAGAACGTATGTCATTTTGATGCTCATTATCAACACCATACAAACTTTTAGTCTAGATGTTCACAACATCTAAACCCAAATTCTTCCTCCTCTCATATCTTTTGTGACATCAGTATTGAAGAATTTGTTGTCTGGTAACAGGAATCATAGGAGCGGGTCCCTATGATTAGATCCATGTTTTATATATTTATACATTGGATCTCAAGACACGCTACACTGTTGCCGAGGCGACATAATTTGTATTTATTCTCTACCATATCAGCATCCTGATACCTTACTGGTGAATACAAATGTCTCATCTTTGTATACTCCTCCTGAGTATCAAAGGCGGTAGCTCAAGTGAGAGATCTTACCTCACTTGCATGTACGACACACTAGACATTGTATACTTATACACAAATACATGAATTAATGATAAGAAATTGAATACTTTAATCATAAATTCAATAAATAGTGTATGTAAGTTTACATTTTTCGCATGCCAATAGCCCTCACATGTTTCTCAAACATTTCTTTAGCTATTGGTTTAGTCAGAGGATCTGCGACCATGCTCTTGGTCGAAATGTTTTGTACATTAATTACTTTTTGTGCTACATAATCTCTCACAAAGTTATATTTAATACTAATGTGCTTTGTCTTGCTATGATATTTGGGGTCTTTTGTGTAGGTTATGGCTGCATGTTGTCACAATATATTAACACTGGATTTGTGCTCTCACTTCCAAATCCAAGGTGTTTAATAAACATTTTCAACCATATAGTCGCTTGCACTGCAACAGTGCAAACCACAAACTCAGCTTCCATAGAATGTAGGGCTATGCACATTTGTTTCTTGCTGCTCCATTATTCAGCATGAAGATATAACCTAAAGTTGACATTCGTTCAACTTTGTCTCTGCCTACATCAGCATCAGAGTATCCAACGAGCCGCAAATCGCTCCCTTGGTAAGTTGGTGCATAATTCAATGCGCCCTTTAAGTATCATAGAATCCTTTTCGCAGCTTTCCAATGTTGTTCATCAGGATTTGATTGGAACCTACTTACCAGTCCAATTGTGAAACAAATATCTGGTCTTGTACATATCATTGCATACATTAGATTCCAACAGCAATAGCATACATAAATTTTTCCATTCTTTTCTTAGTTGACTCAGTTTTGGAACACATTTCAAGATTCAGGCTAACTCTAGTAGCTACCGAGGTGTCGAAGGGATTACAGTCACTCATGTTGAACCGCTTGAGAAATTCCTTGATGTAATTATCTTGTGAAAGAGATAGAATTCTCTTTGAGCGATCACTTTGGATTTTAACTCCAAGAATATATTATGCTTCTCCCATGTCTTTCATCTCAAAATTCGATGACAACCATTCTTTAACAGCTCATATCGAATTTAGGCTATTTCCGACCAATAGTATATCGTCTACATATAATGACAACATCACAAAGTTATCATCAAACCGCTTAATATAGACACAGTGGTCTTCTTCAATCATTTCAAAATCGTATGAGGTTATCGCTATGAGAAACATCAAGTACCACTGTCTGGATGATTGCTTCAATCCATAAATGGACCTTTTAAGCTTACAAACTTTGCTCTCTAAGCCTTTCTTTATGAAACTTAATGGTTGTTCCATATAGATTTCTTCATCCAAGTCTTCATTTAGAAATGCAGTTTTTAGATTCATTTGATGTAACTCCAAATCTAAACCATTTACTATTGCCAAAATCAATCTTATGGAATTAAAGCATACAACAGGTGAGAAGGTGTCCTCATAATCGATACCTTCCTGTTGTATATATCCTTTCGCTACCAAATGCTCCTTATACTTGTCAATTGATCCATCCACTTTCCTTTTTTATTTTTGAGAACCCATTTGTTCCCAATGGCCTTTCAACCTTTTGGTAGATCAACAAGTTACAAGACTTGATTCTTTTTCATTGAATCAATATCTTCTTACATTGCTTTCTTCCACTCATCTTTGGCAGGGCACGATAAGGCTTCTTGTACAGAACGTGGCTCATCATCTCCATTCGAAATTGGCAGGGTACACGGTTAAGTATGAAGGCTGATGTTAATAAAGCATCACCCCAATACGAAATTGGCAGGTTTTCTTGAGCCATCATTGACCTAACCATGTCTAGAAGAGTTCTATTTCTTCTTTCAGACACTCCATTTTGTTGCGAAGTGCCAGGGATAGTGAGTTGCCTAATTATCCCTTTTTTCTTCACAGAGCTCTTTGAACTGATCGGATAAGTATTCACGACCTCGGTCAATATGCAATACTTTAATTCTAAGTTCCATTTGATTCTCTAACTCATTCATGTATTGTCTAAAACACCCTAGTGCTTTAAACTTATGTGAGATCAAATAGACGTGACCATATCGTGAAAAGTCATCAGTAAAGGTAATAAAGTACCAAGCTTCGTGCCTAGCCCTCACAATCATGGGACCTCATATATTAGAATGGATCAAATCCAATGGATTTTCAGCTCTAGTTCTTGTACCGAAAGGCTTTCTAGTTGCTTTGCCAGCTAAACAACTTTCACACAAGGCCATTTCCATGTTTGGAATTTCACTTATTAAACCTTCTTTTCCTAGTTTAATCATTCGATCTGACTTATGTACCCTAGTCTAGCATGCCAGATATTAATATCAACAGTTATATTGGAGGAACTAATGAAACAATCATGCAAGTTGAAATTGCCAATAACATCCATGACAAAGAACCTTTTTGAAAGGAAAGCTAAAAAGTAAAAAAGTCTCATTGTTGAATATGTCAGCAACTTTGCCATGAAAGTTCACATCAAACCCATAATTCAAAAGACATAGTTGTCATACCCTAAAATTTAGAGGTGACCGACACGAATTATGAGACATCTCACACTCCGTAAGCCTATGACTTATAAGCATATGCTATTCATCAAAATGCCAAATAACACAATGTAAATTTCTTTTCTCAAGCTTATGCCATAAAAACATATTATGCGTTATCAACAAATAATAAAAACATAGGGATCTCACCTATAGACTACGTGGAGCGTGTAACATTTATAAATAGTGCGTACACATAAGTTGCTGCATACGCTAAATAGCAGGTACAAAGCCAACATTTTTTATAGAAACAATGAGGCTTTTCATTGCTCAACCAGAGACATCGGGTCAGCTGGGCTATCTGAAGCCAAAATAAATTTCGGGTGAATAACGTCCCATAAATAATTGTCTAAATTTTAAAAAAATCATCTAAATGATTCAACTACAATGAATATTGTAACAACGAGTCTCATTTTCTATAGAGAATAAAAAAGTCACATTTTAAGCTGCATAATGAACCATTGCTCAAAGAATCTCAATTATGTAGCAAAATCATTCGTTTACCAAAATTGATTTAAAAATAATATTTAAATCTCAATTTTTGTAGGACTTCAACAGAATGAACTATCAGGCGTGGACACACAATCCACGAGGGTAAATAACTAGGCGCAGCTCGAGGCTACGAAAATAGGCGTGAACACACAGTTCACGAGGGTAAGTAACCAACAGGCACGGCTCGAAGCCACGAATAACAGGCGTGAGTTAATACCCACAAATAACAGGCGTAAGTCAATGCCCACGAAGAACAAGCGAGCTTGTAATTAACCATGGTGCACCAAGGACTAACAGTACTGCTATTAGTAACCAGCATTCTGTATTCAGTCCTTTCAAAACATTTTCAGGCACGCAAGGGATCAATTTCCAAACCATTTTCAACAGTAAAATTATTTGAAATGATTTATAATATGGATCCCAGCATGAAAGTTTGCAAAATAATATATCAAAATCACCATGCATAGGGTAAATATCAACACCATTTTCAAGCATGCATAAAGCATGAAAATATCATTTCTTTTCGTCACCTCTATGCATGAGTTAAAATGTCAAAAGCATTTCTTTCAACTTCCACATTTAAGTATCCAATTCAAACAAAATTGAACCCGAATGGATAACATTAAATCAGTTCCTCAAACATTTCTCTTTATAAGATAAATGAGAAAATCAAATAAT
>JANTPZ010150430.1:0-17147 GCA_025593235.1 Vachellia pachyceras | reverse complement strand
GAACGGCGAAACCACACACAAACCTCGTTCGAGACGACGTCCAATTTCTTCTGATCTTCTCCTTGGATATTTGTGGCACCCTGAACCCCTGTGAGGTTTGATATGTTAGCTCTCTGAACCAGAGACGCTATTTGCTTGCACGCCATTGATATGCTCGACAGCACTATCGTCAGCTCTGCGTCTATCACCCCCGCCACCTCCTGCTTCAACAGCCACCCTGTCAGCGTCTCTATCTCGTAACCATTCCTCTTCTTCGTCCTCGCCGTCGCCTCCGCCGCCGACCCCACAGCCGCACATCTGATTCCTCCGTTACCCACTTGCCTTTTCCTGCCTCCGCCGTTATTTGAAGCAGAAAGATCAGATTTTGAGTCGAAGACGCATAACTGGAAGGGGCAGAGACGAGTAGTAGAAGAAGAAGCTGATTTTGAGAAAACTAAATGTGAGTATGCTGTTGCTGCTGCTGCTACTGCAACCATCGTTATGACTTCTTCTTCTTTGAGATTTTCTTTTGGGGGTGTAGTTTTTGAGCTTGGTCTGATACTGAGTGTGTGTGTTTGTGGATTTTGTTTGTGTAGATGCAAGAGTGGGAAGAGATTGAGATTTGTGAGGTGGTGGGTAAGGATCTGGGGTAGTTAGGGTCCCACACTTATCATCCTCATCTCGTTTTCAATAATTTGTGATTAGAATTGCTTCAAGACGCCAGTGACAGTTCCACGAAGGATGTGTCAATTTCTCTGCACTGCACCCAACTGTGAAGAAACTTGTCCCTACGCTCTCATTTTAAGACGACATCAACTTGACCCCCTTTATTCATGTTAATTCCTGCATTATCTTGATGTGATTGCGAGTTTCGATGGATTGTTTAGTGAATTGAACTGATTCAATTTAACCGTACGAGGTTGTTTACGTATAACAAGTTTAGAACAATTTATAACTATTCAATTTGTATCTAACAGGGCATTAGTTCAACACTAGTGTCTACGAAAGATTAGAGATAGTGTGTCCGTTTGGGAACGCGGTAGAGAAGTACTAACCGAGATAAATATTTGAAGGAGATTATTTCGTTTTACAGAAAAACACTGCTGAACGTAGTTTTAGAGATTAAATATGCTTTACCAAATAAGAACAATGTGTTTGTAATCTGAATGCCACATAAGGCAGTTTGAGCTCTTTCACTAATAATGTATGTGAGGGGAATGAGTGGTGATGTGGCACAAATACTGTCTACTTGCTGCTTCATCTCTTTTATTACTCACATGCTATTAACAACTCTTCATAGTGTAATTTATATTAGAAACGGGGTCTATATTTTAAAGCAGGGGAGGGAGTACTTCTAATCTTTCTTGTAGTTGAGTGGCATTTTATATTTATTTTTGTTTGTAGTCTTGAGTCATTGGTGACTTACATTGCAGTTTTTTTTTTTAAAATACCTGATATTGCTGGACTTGGTTAGGGTGCTCATCAAAGTGATGAGCTCCCCTGACCCATTATATCTGGATTAGCCAGATTTGATTTTGTGTATCTATTTTTTAAGACTAGCAATTTTTTCATAAAAAATATTATTTGAAAAATATAATAATTAAAAGATTAATTTTATTTTATATTTTATATCCCATTTAAATAAGTTTTTTCATAAAAATTATCCAAATCAGATCTGAATGATATGCATCTAATGGGCTGGAAGAGTTCATCACTTTTGATGGGCATCCTAAACAGTTCCGATATTGTTTTGCAATAATAGGATTAGTGGTCTGATTCTTTGATTCATTAGACTAGATTTCAGAAGGTTTATAATGAAATCATGAGAATATTGAGATCAAATGACAACTCATTGTTTAAGAACCTAATAACAACAATTAGGTTAACTTAAGCTGCCCATTAATTACTGGGCCTCAAGGAAACTAAAGCATATGGATCAGTATGATTCATCCAAATCAAAACTTGAAGATAGCTTTGACAACCAAATAAATAACCTTTAGGATTCAGGCCTAAGGTAAGGCCTCAACTTGAGTAATGCATTACTCATCTTGTCTAGTTTAATATATAAAGTCATCGTTTTGAACTTCATGGGAATATGTACATTTACTATAATTTTCATGAATTAGTATTACATTATTCGTAATATAAGCGTCGTCATTGAACTTTTATTGAGAAGATAAAAGAAGATAAATAAATCACCTAACAACATTTATTTATATATAATTAGATCATTTATCCGTTCAATTATAGTTTGACAAATTAACTTGGAGAAAAATGATATATAAATATTTTTAAATAATCTGTTTAAGTTCATTAATCTCTTTAACAAAAATCAACGAACTTTTATAAAAAGGATAGTAGGTAGTGTATAATTTCCTATCATTCATAAGATGATCATATCATAGCAATCATGTTATATATATATATATATATATAAAGGTAGTAAAAGATTGTATATGGACTATGACACAGACCCACACAAACATATGTACTTATATATAAACAAAATTTGTGGGAATTCATCTCGATTCTGGTCATTATAATAAATAAGAAATATGGGGAAATTAATATAAAGGAAGGTGAGTGCATATGATGTGCTATATGCAACTATATGGCCACAATAATCTAAATATTTTCCTGTTCCAAGTTAACCATTTTTTCATTGGTCAAAAAATCAATCAACTGTTCTTCGGGGGAGACGGTGGCTTAATTTAATCTCATTTGGAAAAAGGAATTTCCTTTCGTTTTTTTTTAATTTTCATCTGGGTGGAACAATATTGTAAAAAAATAATTAATTGACTATTATTTAAACCGTTACTGTATACTCTTTTGTGAAATAATAATAATAATAATAATAATAATAATAGGCGCTGGTCAAAGACAAAAAATTCATAAAAAATAATGCATACAAAAAATCAAAAGCGTGAGCGTGTTTATGTATATTATATATATATATATATATGTATGTATAGTTACGTATGGAAGGAAGAAAACAAGTAACTTGTAGATTAAAAAATGAAGAAAAAAAGGTGAAGGAGTGATCTTCTGCAGATTAGGAATCAAAGGATAGAAAAAAGTCAAGGAACTTGAAGTTTGGAATGAGGAAAAAATCTATGAGCAAGCTAAGGCATAGTGCATAATTAATTTGGTGATCATGTCGGTCTCGTAGAGACTTGATTACCATCATAATTAATATTTTATTCTTTAATTCCCTTATTTGAATTTCTAAATTATATGGTTCTTTAAGCATCGATTTTCATTAGGTATAACCATAGGCGGACCTACTTGTAATGGAGTGGATTCAGCCGCACCCTTTGACTTCTAGAAAAGTAGGTATATATTAGTACTGTATGATTTATTTTGCACTTACTTATGTACTAATTTTAAATCTATTAAATTTTTACTCAAATTTTTATAAAAAATTTTAAGTTACACTTATCTTGAACCCCTGAATCAAGGTCTTGAGTCCGTCACTGGGTATAACCCAATATTAACTATATATATAGAGGGTACTATATAAATTGTAAATTTTCAACCATGATTAGGCATTTTACCAAGAGAGTTATCTCTCTTATATAAATAGTGTGTACGTGGGTAAAATATTGTAGCAGAAATTTCAAGATACACAAAAAGTAATAGATATAGAAATATATTAGTCCTAATTATAACCAGTAGTTCTTTTTTAAAAAAGTAAAATAAAATGGATCAATTTCTTAAGGTTAATTTTTATTTATATAATATCTGTTATTACATTGCAACAGCTCTCGTTTGAGAGGGGGAAAAAATCTTCTCCGCTACTATTGAAAATAGAAATTAAGTAGAACCTTGGGTTTTCTAGATCCACATATAACATCAAGATAACTTAAATTATTAGTGAAAGCAAAATAAATTGACTAATTGAGAATCAAGCAAGACTAGTACTCCAGCCTACAAATCAAGATAACGAAGTATATATTATTATTTTTTTTGAGTGGGAAAGGGCATTTCACCCCCCGGTATCCCGGATCATTGTGGACCCAGACTAATCCGGGGTCGCCCCGGAGTACGCCGGGACTTCCCAGGGTTCGAGCCCAAGACCTGGCGGGTACGCGGCGCCTTGCCTTCCCCTGGACAACCAGTCGGACCAGCCCCCCTGGGCACGAAGTATATATTATTAATTCTAATAATGTGAACCGGTGAAGTGATGTGTATGGTAGAAACAACAAGAGGCATCTCCCAGGCGGACGCGAGTTTGAACCTAGAGTTACGCTTGTTGAGAAGAGATTACCCACATTGGTGCAAAACACCTTATAGGGGTGTGCCAAAAATTATATCCTCGTTCGGATTAGTCGGTTGCTCCGGATTATTTTATCTAGATGAAGAAGGCCAATAACTCAAGAAACGACGTCGGATACCGAAGGTTCGTGGGGCCATAGGCCTATCTGCATTTATTAAAAATAAAATAGAAAGAAAGAAAGAAACAAGAGGCCAAGTCTCGTGTTTGCCCTTTATTACTATGCTGTCTCTCTTCCCAATGAAACATGTTAAATAAGGAGCCCACGTTACAAATACACCAATGAATACACAAACAATCTTTATCATTCATTTTTATTTAAACTCCAAATATATTTATTATGTGGGTGTGTGCACGTGTATAAATGATTCTGTATATATAATAATTGATGGACTTAATTAATTAGCACTGAGTAGGAAGATCAGATGGTGGAGGAGGAAGTGTAGTATCAGGTGTTGGTCCATTCTCGACCTCAAAAGCCATGGATAGCCCCCACGTCAAGTGATTATCAATATGACAATGCACCAACCATATTCCTGCATACGCAACAGACATGAAATTCATCATTAATCAACACATTAAAATTAAATATAGGTCAGTTATAAATAAGAACATGCACCATTACTGCTATATTATTTAACAATGAAGAGATGGTCAGACCTGGATTGTTTGCTTGGAATCTGATGACAGCCCAGCCTGCGTAAGGAACAGCAACAGTGTTACGAATCTGAGGATCTCGAAGATTGAACTTGCATTCATCTCTTGAGGCGTTGTAATTTCCAGTGCCTTGAGCCAACACATGGAAATTGAATCCATGAATATGCATAGGATGGTTCTCAGGAGCAAGTATGGCTGTGTTCTGAAACACGATCTGTACCGTCGAGTTGAACTTCAATGTCTTCACCTTGGTGGATTTCGGAGCGAAGGCTATACTCACATTATTGTTAATACTTGGATCAGTGTAATTAAACCCAAAAGGAGGCTGATCTGGAAAATCTCTGGTGTAAACTCCACTAGTAGCATTTCTGTAGAATGCATCCAACATGGAGAATCCTCGTCCTCTTGGTAACACGAATGATTCATTGTTCAAGCTCGCAGAGAATCGCGTACTAGGTTTTGGACCCCGACACGTGTCATTTGGTAAATCACAGAAGTCAAGGCCGAGTCCATCAGTAATGAACATGTGTTCGTCCACGACTTCTGGGACCGGGACCCAGTGGGGGCCACCAGCTAACCCTGTGATATCGAGGTAGAAAGCATTGACCGTTTGTGTGTCGTTGGAAGCAGGTAGGGTTGGCATTAGGGGTGTCGTGGAGGTGGATCCGTTGTAAATGACAATCCCTGTGGCGGTCGTGTTATCCAATGGAGTCGTCGTGGTGTTTAATGTTTGGTAAGGAGTTGCAGCCATGAAATATGAGCCCACCGTTTGGTTGGCCGTGAGGAGGGCATCGACGGTTTGGCCCGACGCCACCACGATGATGTCGGTGTGGTAGGGATTCGTATACGCAGCGTCAACGGCGACGACGGTGAAGCTGTGACTTGCTATCTTGAAAAAGAGGTGCTCATTGAGTGCAGCATTGATAATGCGCAACAAGTAGGTCTCTCCTTGTTGCACCTCGAGTTGGAATGTCTCTGTATCATTACATGAAAACTCTCATGGTAATACATAAGCAACATATGTATAACTCCCTGCTTAATATAATAGCCATTTCACTTTTATTCAAGAGATTAAGGTAGCTAAATAACCTACTTAACATGATTTATTTTTATATATAATTAGATTATATAAATCAATTTATAAGTTAAACGAATTAATTTAGAGAAAAATCACTACCAGAAAAATGTCGTTTAACGACGGAAAAATTCATTGCTAAATGGCTATTTTCCATCAGAAAGTTTCCATTTAACGACGGAAAATATTAGCGACTCTCGTTTTAGCGACGGAAAATAGCCATTTAGTGACAAATTTTTCATCACTAAATAGCATTTTTCTGGTAGTGAATGATAAATATAAATACTTTTAAGAAATGTATTTAACTTTCTTAATGTTCCTAATAACAATCAATTAGTTTTTATATCAAGGATAAGAGATAGCTAGATGTGTGTGTGTAATTATTCATTGATAAGGTTGAATATTGATTGACATACGATTTTGAGAGCAATTATAAAGAGCTCCGGGCAAGCCATTAATGGTGAAAGCATCTGATTTATTTGGCATGCTACCAAATTCTTGTGCTTCCTCCTCAACTTGTATGACATTAGCGTTCCACCACTCACCTGCAAATGAATCAACCTTATTCACATAATTATAAATGTCCCTTATCTTCCAGATAATATTTTTTTTTAAAGAAAATAAAACTACACATTACTAATTAAATATACAAACCCAGAACTATGGAGACTTCTCTGCAAGGTGTTGGGAAAGGGTAAGAAGTTCCCAGGCGAGGTCGAATGATGAAAGCTCCATAGACCCAAGCACAGGAAAGAAGAATGAGCATGCCACCACAATGTTCCTTCTTGCATTGTCACATTAAACCTATAAGTGTATTTTCCTCCTGGCAGGATTGGACATTGTGTTACATATTCAGGACCATCTGCCCATTGACTCAGTAATTGAAGTAGTCCATGCCTGCATTTAATCATGTTAAATAAATCACATCCAAGTTTATAAATTATAACATGCAAAGCAAAATTTTACTCTTATAGTGAATCATATAAATTAGTCTATTATTTTAATTTATTGTATAAACTTGGAGTTTTCCAAATCAATTTGAAATTAAGACTAATCTTTATTGGTTTAAGAGTGGTAAATGTTAAAACCCTTTTGACAAGTGCACAAATATAATCATCGGAAGCAATCATATTCGCATTATTTTAAGTATTAGATGTTCACACATTTTTCAGTAGAGATTTAAAGTCTTGACTTATTACATTGTAATGAACCAAACCTCATTAATATTAATAATTAATCATTGTATTATTTGTTCTTTTGGGAACATTCGATAATATTAAATCCGGTCTATTTAATTTTGCATCTAGCAATTGGGATAACTTGTAAGAATTGGACCAAGAGAAAATATTGATTTCATAATATTTTAGAATAGAAATAATCAAATACTACATGCATTAGATAGGGAAAGTTTAGAATAGCAATAAAAGATACCTAATTCCATGAAAATGATATATATGGAAGAAAAATGTTATAAGTTAACTTTATATTAGTCTATTCTTAAGATCAAACCTATATGGTTTCTACATTTTTCTAACGTGTAACTTCCAAGTTGATAAAGATTACAACGGTCATGTTAACTAGGGATAGATATCGTTAGAGAAAGGGTAGAAAATAATTAAACAGATGTTTTTGATCCCAAAAGTTGATAAATCATGTCAAAAGAAAAACTTCTAAGTTGATAAAAATCAGATCAATCATGTTAACTGGGGAGAGATATCCGATCCTTAGAGAAAGGTGGAAATAATCGAACAGATTTTTTAATACCAAATGGATTGCGAGACTATATATATATATGTATATATCTGTGTGTGTAAGTATGTATACCAATGGATAGTGTGATTGTAGGGAGACTTGTTAACGGCGTGGACGATAAGAGTGTCACCCTCTCGAACATTAATGGTTGGTCCTGGCAAGCTTTCGTTAACTGCAGCTACTACCGTTTCTTTGCACAGTCTCTGCATTGTCACGTTCGCTACCTGCATTCATCCAAACTCATTATATTCAACGAACTTTCTTGTTTTTTATTCAGGAATAGGCGGCTGTAATTATATGTACACACACTCCTTTAATATAAAATTCACTTTGTAGTTAAATTTTTTTAATTGAAATGAATCATACATTAAGGTTTGAAAGGAGTACATACATCAGTTATTGAAGCATATCTTAATAAAGAATCCTCCTCAAGTAGCTCATCTGATTAGCCAACTCTTAATAAAAGAACCATATTAACAAGTACATATCTTTGGGATAATTACACACAAAAAAAACTAGTTGTTTGAATTGGAAACCTAAATCCTTATAAAGCCCTTCTTTCAAAATAACAATGTCCACAATATAGGACATGTGACAGTTATATAAAACCATGCATATCGTTAATGAAGTAAAAAGATAGATTTAGATTTAGTAGAATGATGGATATATAAAAAGAAATCAAGTGTGCTAGCTAGCTAGCAGAGATTTAAGCTAAGTGCATAAATCGTCCATGAAAGAGATAAGAAAACGAACAAGTTTAATCAAGGACTTACTTCCCAAGTGTATTCCACTACATCGGCAGAAACCAAAGAAGAAGAAGAGGAAGCTATAAGAGCAAGAGCCCATGCCAGAGACAACAGTGCTGAAGTTCTCATTCTGAAGATCACAATGAGATAGATAGTGGCATAAAGCTTTTGTATTTTAAGAAGCCGTCTCTATCCCATGTTGTTCATTTCTATATTAGGCACAGACTAATGCGATTGCGTGTTTAATACAATAACCCAATTAATGAGCATTAATTACAAAATGGTGCTTTGAATTTTCTACGCATTAGGTGATATGAACATATATCATCTTTGGATTGAATTGTATTAAAATTGGTAAATAGTGAAGGAAATGACATGGCGAAAGAAAAACATGGTAATTACTAATCAGTGGTCCGTCGTTCAACGTGCAATCCTCCGTGAACGAAGCGCTGGTGCCTCCTTGCTCCGTTTGCATTTCCATGATTGTTTGTCAACGTAACCTATTTAGAGTTGGTTTGAAAATTTGTTTGAAAATAACCTTTATGGAGTTCGGGGTAAAATCTATGTTTTAGAGAATAGGTTTTGGGAGAATATCTTTTACAGATTCTGAGGAAAAAACTAGATTTTGAAAGATCATTGTATTTGAGAAGTTATTGGTTTTTATGGTTTAAAACAAAAAGTAAATAGGAAAGAGAAAAGAAAAAAAAGAAAGAAAGAAAAAAGTGAAAAATGAAAATTTATTATGAGAAAGAATGCAATTTGACAAGAAAATAGTTTTTTCAAAATCTAGGTTTTTTTACAAAACCTATATTTTGAAAAATATGAGTGATAAAATATAGGTGTGTTGCAACAAAACCGATATCTCGGGAAGAGTTCCTGAACGAGCTTTTAAACAACACACGTAGTTCTTCATATAGGTGTGTGCGGCTTATATTCTTGTTCTCACTTTGCTCCAAACTTAATGTTCATGGTTTCTTGGAGATATAGCAAGTGATCTTAGTCAAGTTAATTAATATCATTAGTTGAATATGCTTTATAAATATAGGATCTTAGCATTGTGATTAATGTGAAGGGATGTAGAGTCCTTATCTATATATAGGAAGATGATAATATGGATCTCTCTTTAAAGAAAGGGTAATATGGGTTTTCCTTGATAAATCCCTAAAAATTTAGGAGCAAGTAATCTACAAGGGCATATTTTTTTTTTTGTGAATAATCATTTGTGATCAATGAAGTTCTTCTTGATTTATTTCTTTATTGGGCCCACAACGTTCTCTGTCCAGTCGTTTCTGATGGTCATGTGGTTCTTCTTCCTATTAAAGGCTTGTTTGGTTAGCCCGTTTGGGCAACCAAAATCCATTTTTACGCTTACCGAGATAAAATTTCTCTCACATATTTACCTTGGAATCTGTATCCGTTCTCCCAACGGGCTATCCAAACAAGCCCTAAGGCTATCTTTGGTTTGATGGAGGAGAAAGGGAAGGGATGGATAGGAGGGAATGGTAAGGAATGGGCGGGAATAAGATTACCTTATTTGGTTTAATTAGAAGGAAGGGAAGGAAAAATATTTTTAATGATACTTTGTTTGATTCAGAAGGGTGAGGAAGGGAAGTTATTAACCAATTTACTATTTTACCTTTTAACCGACACAAATTCTCTTTCTATCTTCTCTGTTTCTCTGTTGCTTACAGATACCATACACCCATTCTTTTTACTTCTAGTTTCTGGCACCTTGGACAACAATGGCGACGATCTCAGTCCATCAGTTCACCCCATGTATCACTTGCCATGCTTGGAGTCTTGACAAATCCAGTAATATATCACTCCCATCATCTTTTCGCTTTCGATTTCCCTACTGAGAAAGTGTGCCTGTTGTGCCTGGACTTGTCCCTTGCCTCTACGATCTCCTTCATGGCCTCGTTGGGTCCCCTACTCCCTCCTTTCCTCAGCGGCGAGAATAATGTTATCACTATCCCTTTCGCCTTGCAGTACTCCACCGTCTCTTCTGCTGCCACGCAAGGTTTATCTCCACTTGGTTCACCGCAGGAGGAACCATCGCCACCAACAGCAGATCCTCGAGCTTCTTGACGGAGAAGTTGCTGACTCCGATGGCTCTAGTAAGTCCCAGCCTCTGGCACTCTTCCATGGCCGCCCACACTCCCTTCATATCAAACGCCACCGCATCTCACAGCACTCCAATTTTTCGTACAAGTTGGGCGGAGGGTACCGCGGAATATGACAAAATATTTGAGGTATATTAATCAAAATATTCTGTATCTCTATAAAAAAAATCCTATTTTAAAGGGATCCAGAATAAAGGGAGGAAAGGGATTGGGGAGTTAAATTTTGGCTCCCCTCCCCTTCAATTTTTCATACTAAACATGGAAGGAATCATTTTTCTTCTCCTTCCATCCGCTTCCCCCAACCAAACAAAGCCTAAGAGATTGAGTCTTCTAGAACTGTTCAGTTGGTCAATGTTCAAGTCTTGTACACTTTGGCATTCCCTATAAATAAGTGTACTGTACAAGTTACACTCAGAATAATAGAGACTTTGAATCCTCAATATACTGTGTTCTTGGCTTGGCATCAGAGCTATTAGGCTCCGATTATTGTTGCTAAACACTTCAACGACATTCTCGTGGAGTAGTCTCCTTTATTCAGGATTGATCGTCTTCACAATTATGCCGACAATCTCTGAATCTCGTAGCGATTATGTCTCCTCTGTCATGACCATCGCTAATCGTGGCTACTCAAATGAGAAAATCTCGGTAAAGCTCGATGATACGAACTTCCTGCTCTGGAAACAACAAGTGTTCTTCATAGTGAAGCAACACAAGGTGCATCGTTTTCTGGACGGATCTAGTGCTCCGCCGCCAATGACTATTCGTGATGACTCCAATCGTGAGATTCCGAATCCAACCTTTGATGAATATGAGTCTTTGGATTCAGCTCTTACGTTGTGGCTCTTGGCATCTGTAGCACCGAATATTCTTCCAGAACTTGTTGGTCTTGAAACAACAGCTCAAATATGGTCCAAACTCGTTAGACTTTACTCAAGTAAGTATTATTCTAAGATTTTGTCATATCACAATCAACTAGCGAATCAGAAGAAAGGCGAACTACTAATGCTCGACTACCTAGCCAACATCAAAACTATCTGTGATCATTTGGAAATACTAGGAGAAAAGATTGTAGAAACCTCACATATCTCACACATTCTCAACGGATTAACAGCTGAATACGAGTCGGTCATTGTGGTCATCAATGCCCGAGACCACAATTTGATCTAGAATCCGTTACCACCATGCTGATTGCCTCTGAGACTCATTAGAAAGCATTCCTATCAAATGGTGTTAATGGACATGTAAATCATGTTGGTTCGAGTCTCTACTATGGCAAACCTCCCAGGCTCTGAGCTTGGAGAAAATGATCCGTATGCTGGCATTTACTACATTCAAGGGCAAGCTCATGGTCAGGGTAACAGAGAATTTCTTTCATCAGACCTCCTCGAGGTGGAGGTGTTCGTGGAAGAGTTCGTGTTATTTTTATTAACAACAGACCTCAGTGCCAGATTTGCCGCAATTAGGTGCTATTTCAGGTATGAGGACTTTACTCCTGCTCATTTTGATGATCAAGCTTATTTTGTCTATGGTTCTCCATATGACTACTTTACTCATGACTATGTTACATCTATTGTTTGACCAATGACTAACATGTCCTTGAATTCCACATCTTCTAATACTCCTATCAATGCATCTGTTTTAACTTCTGTTGCACCTATTACTAATCCAATGCCCACAACTACCACTCCTGTACCGTTGAGTACCACACCTTCTAAGAAAGCTGTTATGCCTATACCATTGGTTCATACTGTCCATACGATTCCACCAACTGCTCAAGCATGCACAACTACACCAGCAACTGTTATTGATCATGCCTGGCATCCAGACACTGGTGCAACAGAGCACATCAGTCATGATTCTACTATTCTCACACCACACTCTGTTCAAACTGGTACTAGTTCTGTTCAAGTTGGAACATGTGAGCTTTCCTCTATTAAATATGTTGGACAAGTGCATCTTAATATTGCAAATGCTAGATTTAAAAAAAAAACAAAGTACTGTGTGCGTCACATATGAAGAAAAACTTATTATGCATTGCTAAGTTTACAAAGTAAAATAACTGCTCTGTTGAATTTTTTTTTTTTCAAATGAATGTGTTGTTAAGGACTTGATTTCACGCCAACCTCTGATCTTTGGAATTGAGAGATATGGCATGTACCCACTATTTGCTGCTGCTCAGTCTCACACTGCTGCTCCTGTGTCATCTTATCCTGATGTGCATATTTTATCCAATGCCTGACTAGATCTTTGGCATCAATGCTTGGGACACCCTTCGTTTGACTCTGTCAAAACTGTTTTGAAGTGTAATTTCATTCCTTTTTCACAATCTCAATCTGTGTAAAGCTTGTCAATATGGAAAGTTTCGTAACCTTCCATTTAGTTCATCATCCACTCTGTACCAACATCTTTTACAACTTATAATAATGGATCTTTGGGGTCCTGCACCCTGCTTCAAATGGCTCAATTTACTATATAGCTTTTGTTGATGCCTACATTAGATTTATTTAGATTTATACATTGAACAAAAAATTTGATGCACTTTCCAAGTTTAAAGAATTCAAGTTGATGATTGAAAATAAACTTGAATGTAAGATTAAGCAAGTAAAACCTAACAATGGGGATGAGTTGTTGGCTTTTAAGAACTTCTTGAAAGAACATGGTATTGGCCATCATTTTTCGTGCCTTCACACATATAAACAGAAAGGGTTAGTAGAACTTCGTATAGATCTATTGTTGAGACAGGTCTCACTCTACTTGCACAAGCTTCCTTATCTTTATTTTACTGGACAGATGCATTTGCTACTGCTGTATTTTTACTGAACCAACTACCATCATCAACATTAGGTAGCACTACTACATTTGAGAAACTGTATGCAATGAAACTGGACTACTCTATCCTTAGAGTATTTGGATGTGAGTGCTTCCCTTATACAAGACCATTCAATGTGCATAAACTTGAATTTAGATTTGCATCATGTGTGTCTTCTTGGGTTATAGATCTCAACATAAGGGATACAAATGTCTTGTTATGTCTACTGGCCAAATTTTCCTCTCCAGGGATGTGACATTTAATGAAACTAAATATCCAGGTGCCCTAAATATAGTGTGAAATAGCAAGCTGCTTGATCAAACTGATAATATGTTGAGAGTTCTACATCTTTTGAGCCTTTTATTAGTTGAGCTGGCACTTCAAGCACCTATAGTTTAAGTCCTATATCTACACCTACTTTAACAAGCGGTAACAACAGTACAAATTATCAATAATCGATTGGTGGGTGATACTCATCCTATGATCACTAAATGCAAGAAGTGTATCTACAAACCTAATGTCTTTGCATCTGCTAACATTCATAGTATCCCAAGCTGTATTGCTGAGGCATTGTCTAACCCAGAATGGAAGCAAGCTGTATTTGAAGAGTATAATATACTGCAAAAATCTGGTACTGGGGAAGAAGCACCACTATCACCAGACAGAAAAACAATTGGGTGTAGGTAGGTATGGAAAAACAAGCTCAATGTAGATGATTCTTTATCAAAAAAAAAAGTCGAGACTTGTTGTAAAAGGTTATTCACAGGAAGCTGGAATTGACTACTACGACACATTTAGCTCTGTAGGGAAGGCTACTACAGTTAGGATCTTGCTGACATTAGCAGTTACAAATAAATGGAAACTCAACCACTTGGACTTTAACGATGCCTTTCTCAATGGTGATGTATTGGATGATGTGTATATGAATCCATCACCTGATTTTTATCTTGGGGTAATCACTGCAAATGGAAGGCCCTTGGTATGTAAACTGAAAAGGGCAATTTATGGGCTTAAACAAGCGCCCAGGGCATCGGTTCAAAAACTTCATGATGCTCTAAAATAAAAACACTGGGGTTCACTGCTTCTCATGCTAATCCGTGTTTGTTCATAAGGAAAATTGATACATCTGTCATATACCTCCTCATCTATGTTGATGACATTGTCCTCACAGGATCCAACACTTCAGATGTGGCTGATATCATAACAACTATGAGCAATTTATTTTCTTTGAAGGTACTTGGAAACTCATCCTACTTTCTGGGCATTGAATTTTACCATACTCCTTCAGGTATATTCATGTCACAGCGCAAGAACATGAATGAATTGCTCTCTGAAATAGAATTCCTAGCTGCTCGTTGCTATGCTACAAATATGGCAGCCAACATACAACTATCGTGTACATATGGGAATGTCTTCTTTAATAAAAAATGTACCGAGCATACTTGGTAAACTTCAATATCCATGTTACGCTAGTCCTGAGCTAGCCTTTGCTGTCGACAGACTCATGCAGTATCTTCATGATCCACGTGAGCCTCATTGGGTTTGTGTCAAGAGGATCCTAGGCTTGTAATTTAAGGTTTTGCAAATGCTGTTTGGGCTACAAACAAGAAAGATCGTCAGTCCAGCAGGTAGTATTTAGATCAACTATAAAAGCAAAGTATGGAAGTCTCACTGATGCATCAACAGATATCCTGTGGGTTATAGAATTGCTCAGAGAAATGCATGTACCTGTTGCTGTAGCTCCCACTATATGGTGCGATAACAGCCCTTGTTGCTAATCCAGTTTTGCATGGTAAGATCAGATATGTAGAATTGGATTGGATCTTCACTATCTGAGAGAAAAGATTGTTGCTAGAATGCTGCAGGTAGGGTATGTTCCTATTGTTGAACAAGTTGCTGACATATATACTAGGCCACTTGGGAAAGCCTTATTTCATCGTTTCCATGAGCACCTCAGCATACTTCCTAGCCCGTAAGTTGTTTAGCTCAGTGGTTATGCTTATGTCAAAGATTAGCAGATGGAATATTAGAGTATTGAGTCTTCTAGAGTGTGTCCTACATGGCATGCCATTACTGCTATTAGTTGCAAGTCTGTTACATTTCTGTCATTTTTCAGTTGGTCAATGTTAAAGTCTTGTACACTCTGGCATCATATTGCTCACTCTATAAATATGTGTAATGTACTCAAGTTACAATCAGACTTTGAATCCTCAATATACTATGTTCTTGGATCTTCCTTCAACGCAGTGTTTTTGAGGGTTCCTTGAAACAGGGCTCCAATCTTCTTAGTTCGCCGCTGTCAAAGGGTTCACCTTCTTGCCATCATTAACAAACGGCGTCGTTGCCTCACTTGAAGCTCTAAGGTTCTTGATTCCTAATCTTCATTGCCAATTCTTAGTTATGCATTGTCACATTCTAGCTGGCGTTGTTGGAGCCTCAAAGATTATGGCTGCAAATTTTCCTCCGTTGAAGGCCGTGGAGGCTTCACAGTTTGCCTGTCTTGCTGTTGCAAGCTCATTCTCGTCTTTCTCAGTGCTGCAAACTCATCTTCGATCTTGTGGTTGGAATCTAGGTTGAAATTTACAGTGGTGCATCTTTTTCACCATTGGTCACAAGATTGATGTTCGCTTGGGTGCTTTGCATTCCCTATCGAAGTTTTACTACAACAGCACCGCTGCGACTCCATAGCATAGAAACCATTGATTCACATACATCTTGAAGATATGAGTGCCATTGATGGGTTCTTCAGCGTTGCCCTTTGATTCAAATCTCTCCAGCAATGGGTTCTTTTCTTGGAATGCAAATATTTGTTGAAGAGACTTCGATGATCTTATTTGCTTCAATGGGTAATGCTTTGATGAATCATCTTGGGAATTTCAACGACTATCCATCTTCCTCTTTTCGTTCTAGTCGAACTCTTCTGTGAAGAAATTTAGATGCAATGCTGGGTCAACGTAGTTGGTCCTTGCCTCCCAGTTGTTGCCTCCATGGTAGGGATGCCTCTCCTGCCTATCGTCGGAGGCACCGAAGGTCTCAAAGCTTCTCTGGGCGTGAAATGGATAGAGCAATGAGCATGTTGGATCGTTATGAGAAATAGCACAAGACTACAAAACTAAAAGCTTATGGGATCATGTTGGCTGCATGTTTAGCCACACAGAGCGAGGTACTAGATAGCTTGTATGCCCGATTCGAAAAGTTAATGATTGATCCTTTGCTTGATACTAAGGGTTTGATAAGGAGAGGAGGAGAGATATCGAAGAAGATGATTGAAGAATCGTCATGTAAAAGTGAGGAAGATGTGGTAAAAGCACTACGTTGGATGTAAGACAAGGAGGATGAGTTCCTGGAAAAAAAAAAATAGAGATCATTCGCACCTTGCAAATGCTTTCAATTCGCAGAAAAAGTGCCAACCAGTCTTACTGATTTAACTTGCTAATTCTTTCTAATTTTGGAGCTCATAAAGAGAGAACTGGTTTTGTTTGACGAAATCGTCCATTTGAGAATGTAATAGTTGTACAAAAACAGAGATATATGCAGATCAGAATGTAATAGTAGTTTGATATATGACGAAATTGGCATAGGAGCAAGTTCATGCACATACACATATTCTATTCATTGTACTGTATGTATAGTTGTTTTTAATATGTGAATACAATGAGAAACGGAAGTCATATCAATTAGCTGAGGGATGGTCAAAGTCACAAGGATAGGGACAAAATGCAATCCATGCAAT